>JABVXW010000324.1:0-58886 GCA_013365375.1 Litomosoides brasiliensis
ATAAAGGGATTTAAATACCATGAGACAGTAACCTCATGAGCTCACTCTCACTTATCTCACTTTAAACATCAGCGCACTCCTCTCCTTCACCTCATTAACGCATCTACAACCACATCATCAATTTCATCATCAGTTATAATATTGCCCTAATTTGTACCGCTGAATAAACTTATTGTTGAAAAACTATTCCATCGCTTACACTTCTGCTACTGAAAATCAGTTGCCGAATAAAGCTTGACGACGAAGTATTAGTGTTGTGGAACTACGAACAATAAATTCAAAACTTCCGCGACAAAGCTAATTTTTTTCCAATCAAAATTTTCTTCTGAAATGAATGAAAAATAAGCATTACCTACCTGATTGGTTATTCCTAATTGCCATTTATTACGCTGTTGCCAATTTCTATATAGCATACTCTGTAAAATATTTTAATAATTTTATTTTACATTTCATTAGTGAAATAAATAAATAGATAAACAGATAAATAAATGAATAAATAAATTAATTAATAATTTATGCTTTAAAATATTCTTATCAAATCTATCTATTTTTATGTAAGCATATAAATTGCATGCTTTTTGCAAAAATTACTTCTTGTTGCAACCGACAGTAAGTGTTAAATTTGAAAAATAATTGTAAAGTATGGACAAGATTTCAAATATCATAGTATACTGCCATCTTTTCTTACGCGAAACACACGTAAAATACACGTAATTTTATCTAAATAACAGTTAAAGGAAAAAAAAAGCATATATTACCTTGCCTAATTTAGAAGAAATTGCGGTATAACAAAAAGTGATGATCATCAGAGGTACGATGAATTGTACGATAAGCATTATGGACCCATAAACTCGTCTACCACTCTGGTCGATGCCCCATTCCTCTGTGCAGAATTGGCCACAGTAATTACCGATTCGTCTAAGCCTTTGTTTAAATATTACCGGCGCTGATAGTGAAGTAGACAGTATGCATATCACCTGCAAATTTCGATTATCTACTAAAATAATAATTTGAAATTTATTTTAGTAAAATATCCTTTTACATATAAATTCAAATTGCTATTCTTTAACGTAATAATTTAAAAGTAATTAGAAGTTATTAATTATGATCATTTATATTATAGCTATTTGCATGCAACAAAGTTAGTAAATTTTCAAAAATTACTACATCTCATTCTAACGATAACTTTTGCGCTAAAAGATTTGCTAACTGTGAATTTGATGACAAATTTATTGGTTGAATAACTTTAATTGAGCAAATAATTTTACAACTTATCTCTGATGAACTTTTCAAAATATTTTGCTAACTAACAAGCTATATAAGCTAGCAATTCAATTTCTTCAAAAATTAAAAAAAAGGAGAGAGAGAGAGAGAGTAACGTCTTGCTCACCATAATTACGATTAATGCTTGAAGCTTAGATAAAGCCTTTTTTGTTGGAAAACAGATAAGCAAAAAACGATCCACTGAAATTGCTGAGAGGGTAAACGTGGAGAAGCACAATGACGCACCCTAAAAACTCATCTTTTTCCATTTTTAAGAATAACTCTTTTCAAATTTCAAATAAAATATAATACATACATTTGTAGTTATATATTTTATTAAAATTTTATCAAATTAGTCGCTGAAGACGATAATGTTCAAATTATATTGAATATTCAAACATCGACACTTTTAAAATTAAAAAAAAAGGTATTCGATTAACAAAAAAATAGCATCTGTTGGAGAAGAAATGGAGAATTTTTGAGAGAAAACAAAGAATATATACATAAGTCTGTTGTAGCAAAAAAAACATATTTTTAGATTAATTTAAGATTTTTTTTTCACACCAAATTTCTGTTGATATCAATTCTTTGAAGCTTTCATATAATTCATTAAATTGCTGGACTTTCAATGACATTTGCTGCTTCTTTTTCTTCCTCTACCAACCAACCGTTTATTAATTTCAATAATAATGAAAAAATGAAATGAAATTTTCGTAGAGAACAATGAAACTAACAGCAATAAAAGGTGCAATAGAACATAGCACAGCACCAAAAATCCATTCCTTTCTGAATGCCGCAATTGGCGTTATTGTCGCAGAAGTGAAGCATACAACAAGATCGGAACAGCTTAACGAAAAAATGAACATATTTGGTACAGTTTGTAGCGTTCTGAAAATATTGCATAATTGAAGTCTAATTAATTGCTATCATTTAAATGGATCAATAGATGTGAGTAATTTTCTTTTTTTCTTTACCAAACTATCGATCATCTCTCTCTCTCTCTAAAATGTTATTGTGTTATTGTTTTTTTTTATAGTTACAGTTAATTATTATTACCAACCTATGCCTATGGCAATATGTTGTTGTAGGAAGGAAATTGTATGTTACAAAAATTCAAATTATTTGTTCGAAAAAAAAATTTGTTAAATTTGTGGAAAGTGTTTATTGTGATCTAAGATTTCCAAACTGTTACAGTTTCATACTACGCAATGTTTTTCTTTTGAAATAATTTATAGCAGACATCTTGGAAGTTATATGAAAATTTACAAATCGATAAAAATTATCAATGAGAATTAGTTGTGAAGAGATAAAGTGTTATCTACCTGGTCCTGGATATGGCTAATATGACGCATAAATTACCCACAATACCGATGAGGATAATTGTTGTATAAAAAAAAATGAAGATGAATATGGTGGATGACTGAGTGCTCCAGTCACGTTTATTCCGCCATAATTCGGCATTCATATCCAAACATACAGTATTGTTCATATTGCAAAAACTGCTTTATTACCTTCTAAACATTCATTAATATTAGCAATCATTTTTTTAAAAAAGATCTCTTATGATATTTTACGTCAAAAACGATTATTGCATCAACAAGTACATTCCTCGTCAAAGTTTTAATTTGATATTTAGAACCTAAAAATTAAATTAATTGATTACTTACTTCTAAGAAAATTATGCATGTAAATTCATAAACTATGTCGATAAATTCTCCTATGGATAGAATAAACAAAAAAAAGCTTAGAAACAAAGCGCACAGAAGAGTTTGCAAAAATTTCAACTCTTCAATCAGAGAAAGCATCACAAATTGGCACACTTGAAATTACTCGAAATTTATTTGTGATTCTTTCTTTTAAGGTAGCGACTCTAAAATGAAATAGATTACGTCATCATTTGCCTCACCAAAAATCGGTAACAATAATAAAGAGAGGAAAATAGCTCATGTCAAAGCCTGTAAAATGTAGCCATTAAAATGAGTTAATTTTTTACTGTTAAATATTGATTTTCAATCAATCATGCTACCATCATTTGCAAGATTCTTTGAGGAAGTAACGTGTACTACACAGCTAGTATACGTGTAGTGTAATACTTAGCGATTGCTTTCACAATCAATCTTTATGACGAAATTCAAAAGAATATTCAGGTCTTCCATCACACATCTAAAGTTCAGCTATAGAAAGTAACCCTCCTTTGTTTTGTTTCGTTTTTACTTTCACTTAAAACTACATGCATACTTATTCACAAATATAATCTATGATCGTACCAAAAAATAACGTACGTAGCAATCACGTATTACTACTATTTTGGAATATGACGCTAAATTATTTGTGCAAAAAATATGCTTACAGTGAAAAATCACAATTATCAAAGTTGATAGCAATAAGCAAGTGATAAAGGAAGTTAAACATAACTGCAATAAAAGATCAATCAGGCTTAGCAGCCGATATTTTGATACTGATAGATGATATGTTATCAGCTGTGTTAATTATCGTACTATATGATAAAGGAAATATCAGTAAGTGTTAACTGTTTCTGAATTTTGCTTTTTTTTAACATTTACGCTAAATTCATCTGCTCTGATGAATGTGTCAATTTGTTATTATAACATTAACAATGGCATTAAAGAGCCTTTTTTTCTTAACGCCATTTTCACAGAAAGCATCGGAGTTTTTTTTTTGAAAAAATTTTCACATATACTTTTTTTTAAAACAAAAAAAAAGTAAAATTAATGAGAGAAAAAAAAATGAACATAAGGGATATGAAACGTATTGAAGTGAATGGATGGCTAGTAGCACTTTTGATATTCTTGAACTTGGACACTTCATTTCATATCATCACCTTCACTTTAATTCATCCCTTCCTACTACTCTCATCCATTCCTCCTTCCTCTTTCCCTTCCTCTAAGATATTAAAAAAAAAAGAACGAAGAAAAAAACAAGCCACAGAGAAAAATATATTTCACGAACATTCTGTAAAGTAAGCTATGTCCATAAAAATTAATGCGAATTTTTGGTGCTGCAAAAATTAGCACTTACATTATCAGAGCAAAAAAAACTTTTTCGAGCTCGTTAATTAGTCATATATGTTCAGGAAGCTCTCTGTGATATTAGATGAAAGAGAATGAATGGATTGAAATTGATAAATTAATGACAGATTGCTATTGAAGTATATAAGTATGCAAATAGTGGGCGAACTGTTGAGAGTTAAAGTATTCGTCGTTCACTTCATTGGCGTTCATTTTGAAATTTCTTTTTCATATTTACTTTCGTATATCTTTCTATAATTTAATATTTTTACTAATAATATTTAATAGTTAATGAAGCATTTTATTCAGTAATTAAAGTGTAGAAATTTTTAAAATTTTAACTGTTAAAGTTTACTAATAAATGAAAAGGAATATGAAAGGAAAGATTTTTTCGGTATGAAAATTAATTTAGGATCATTTCAAATTTTCTTTTTAGTTTTTATCATTTAGAAAGGATTGAAATAGTTCGTAATTTCCACGCTTCCTTTTTATTGTTGTTGAAAGAGATGGATGGATAATTTTTAGGAACGCAATATTTCACGTCACATTTGTAAAATTGTTGAGAATACTGTAGAAGTGAAAAGTATGAATGAGTAAAGTCGTTAAAGACAGCTAATCGAAATTCGAAACATTAATTTGTAAGGAAGAATTAATTTCAAGCACTAACCAAATTCTAATTAATTAATTATATTAATTATTTAATTATAATTAAGTTTCGTTCTATTGAAGTAAGCAATATTTAAAAATTAATTTCAGTATAATTTTTTTTTTACCACTTATAGGTTAAACTTTGTTAAAAACATTTGAACAAAAAAAAAAGAAAAGAATTGAATTGAATCTATTTTTTTTTCACAATATTTTCCAGGTGTTAAAAAAAATTTCAAACAAAACTCGATGAGATGAATACATCTAATTAATAAAAAACAAAAATGAAATAAAATAAGTTAATGCATTTTGAAAATAGGACATTTAGGATGTTTGTAATTTTTTAAAATAAATTTATTATTTCGTAAGCTAAGATGTTTATTTTAAAAATCTGTGCTTTAAAATTAATTTTGAAAAAAAAAAACCAAATGACAAGTGCAAAGTGACAAGCAAGCAGATGCCTTATAATTCATTTCATTGTTGTTTGTTAGAGGCTCTCTCGCAATAAAACTTACATGCAAAGAAAAAAAGAAAGCGAATAATTAAAATCCAACAATTCTATATGAGCAGATATATGCATAATTTTAGATCTCTTAATATTAGTTTTTTCTTTTTTAACAAAATTTTATATTTCTTTTGTTTCTTTTCAGCAGTAATGTCAGTTAAATTTTTCGCCTTTTAAAATTTTAATTAAATTTTTAATTTAATACAAAAGAAAAAATTCAGAAAATACTAATAATTAGTAGTGAATTAGCATAAAATAACTTTAAAAGAAAGCCTATATGATAGCAACATTTTTAGTTTAATAGAAATAACTGTTAAACTGGAAGTACACCACTCCACTGACTGTAAAGCAATGAGAAAAATGCAAGTTCAATAAAATTATACGAAAAAAAAAGTTGAAATGTTAAATGTTTAATTTGAAATAAAGAAGTAAAATGGAATAAAATAATTTAATTTATTTGAATTAGTAATTGAAATACCTTAGATTGTTATGTAAAAATAAGAAAAAAGTTTCTTGCAAAACATTTGATCACCGCTTCATACTTAACTTTTTACTGGCATTTCTAATTCTTATACACTACATGGAAGAATATTGTAGAAATTAAATGATTAATTATTAAATATTAATTTAGAAGTAATGGCTTTTTTTCGGAAATTTGAATTTCTCAATTTGACTTTAATTCAATAGTTTTGATGAATTCTGTGATTAGAAGAAAAAGAAGATAAAATCAAAAAGAAACGCATAACAAGTATGGATGAAGAGGTGATGATAGGGCTAAAACATTAAGTAGATGATATAAGTATTATCAATTTTATCAGTGAAAAGCATTAGATGGACAATAGCGCTTACTTTTTGCCCTATCACTTTGTGATTAGACAGAAGTGAGTAATTTATTGTAGAATTCTCAATGAAGAAATTATGCAAATTGATCGTTCCTTTCCATTTGTAACGTTAGATCAGAATTTAATTCATATCACTAAGTGTAAATTAAAAAAGTTTTTGATACAGATGAGGCTTTCTGGAATGACGAATTTTTCAATTAAAATTTTCAAAGGCCTAATTTAGAACAGATAGTGATAATTTTTATGATAGATAAAAATTGCAATAGAATTAAAAAGTTTAATTGAGTGTTTAAATTAGCAAAAAAAGTAAATTGAATAGGAAGTGTTAGAGCTAACAATTGTATTAAGGCTACGAATTCCCACAATAAAAATTTTTGGAGGAAAAGTAGGCTAACATATATAGTTTTTTTTTAAAAAAAAATGTCTTGACGTTCTGACCGTATGTTAGTAATTTGATATCGATTATCATGAGAGTTGATATTGATAATTTTGATCAGCGGATCTGATAATGACGTGCAATTTCTACATTTACGAATTTTTACCTCTAAAACAACAAATTTACTTCTTCTTATTTTACATGACTTTTGTAGGCAGAATTTTTGTGTGATTAATTTTAAATAGTCCAATCATATTGAAATAAATTTGGAATATATGATTGGTGCATAAATTGAACAACTTCGATATCATATCATATCATAAGTAAGAGAGTTATGGAATTCTTCAAAGCCAATAGTAATAAGTGATTGATTGTGTTTAATTTTCAGTATGCATAGTTTTCATAGTATTTTTCAGTTTTGAAAGTTACCTTTAATTAGGTTAGTTTATCAGTTTTTTTTCCTCTTTCAATGATCTTTGTTAATAAATTTTTTCTCGATACTGTAGTAGAAAATACTGTAAATCCTTCTCAGTGTTAATTATGTGTTTCTTTTACAGTCTTCTATCGTCAAATTTTATTGTACGCCTTACCTGTATTATGAATGTACCTGTGAGAGAACAACTGGCCATTAGTTCATAAGAGAGAAGGTATATGTAACTGCATGACTCTTTCACTAATACAAATATAAAATTGTCAGTCACACCTTGCTGATAACATAATATCGAACTTTTGGAAGATGCTTAGGTCGATTTTCAATTTTACGCATCAATAATTGTTGCATGCTCAGGTGCACTTACTTATTTGTTTCATTTAACAATCAGCAAAATGATGATCGGTCTGGAAAAACTATAGTAGGCTTACTTGACCTCTTGTTTGGAAAAACCACAGTAGGCTTACTTGACCTCTTGCTGCATCATTAAATACAGTAAAAGAATGCAAATCATTCGAGTTGCAAAAACCGCAAAAGGAAAAGAGAGAAGTATGGAAGTGAGGTAATCTTACTTATAGTCATAAAAGAGTTTGTTTTTATAATATCTTTAAAATTCTGTACTGCTTTTTTCAGTCACTGATCAGAGGTGAAGAGAAAGAAATAAAGCAAACAAAGAAAGGAAGGACACAATCAATGATCGTTGTTGCAATTTGAAAATCATCAACTGATTGAAATTGAAATTTGTTGAATTGAATAAATGCGAATCGGTGTGGCAGAAATGAACAATACACAAGGAAGACAGGTGAGACTAGTCGTTGGTAAAATTTTGCGATAATAAAAGCCACCGCCTGGCTTAAAATGAACATATTTGTAAAAGCCATTTCAATTCTATTCCAGGAAGGCATAATAGAAAAAGACGAAAAATGTCCTAAAATCAAATGAAAAAAAGCAATTCTTAATTGCAAATAATATAAATTGGAAAATAAATTTTTCCAATTTACGAACGACAAAGAGGAAAAAAATTCACTGCGTCGGCTAAAAGTAATTCTTCCAAATTTTTAAATGTACGCAAGCAATTTTCTTGAAAAAAAAAAAACTCATCAAAAACACTCTTCGTCAACTTCATAGCAGAACTCTACCGATCCCTTTCAACATTCACACTAACTAAATTTCTCGAAAATTGATGAGCGTTATTAATATATTTGAGAATTTCAGTTAATGAAAATTCCCATTGCATTGGGTACTTACTATACGTGAAGAAATGAATAACTTTTTTTGTTCCTTTTTTCTTTTATTAAATTTTAGCCATAAAAGAAATATCCAACTGTGAAATACTCCTTTTGATGTGTACAATTATCATTTTATTCATTCATTAAAGACAAACGACCTGTTGCTTCGACGTTTATAGACTAATAAAAGAGGAAATACAGTCAGTGTGACTTAAAAGATTATTTCAATGAAAAAAAATTTATGCCAACAAAAAAAAATTCAATTTTATAAATATACCACAATGGAAAATTGACAAAATCTATTAAATTTATGTGTGGGAAATTATTAATTTCTTTACATTAGATGATTAGAAGTGATGGAGCAATCAACAATTGTGAATTGAGAATATTTCAATTCAATTTAAAACAGTCTTTCTCTTCCTATTTTTTTCTATACTTTCTTCTAAGTACATAAAATATCACAGCACAATATTTAAACATGTAAAATAAAATGAGAGGAGGAAGTGTAAATTAATAAGAAAATAATCAATAATGTAGGAAAATGTGAAATTCAGCCTCTGGGCAATTCGTTCATGTAATTCATTTAAATTCATTAGCGAAATAGACTAGTTGCTATGACAAAAAAAGTCATCATTAAAAGATGCTACACATTTCGAATGAATTTCGCACTTTTAATTCTATTAAAATCTCAGGGGTACATCACACAGTATTATTACGCAAGTACTATTGATCAGCTATCGGCCATATTTTATTTATTAGTTATGAATAATTCCTACTTTTTTCATGCGTAATAATTTATTTTTTAATTTACACTTCCTCTTTCTTAACTTTCAAGTATATCCCCAATAACAGATGATTGTTGTAACAACAACAACAACAACAAAGAAGGGATTCGCTAGTGATAGCCATATAAAAAACAATCATTAATAATACTTCCGTAATTAAGAATTACCCATAATTCTTAATTTATTTAAATTATTTTATTTTTAATTTATTTTATTAAAGGCAATCATTTTGTTGATGTAAAACACATCTATGATATGATAATGATCACTACTCTTGTTCAGACACAGCTGAATGAATTAAATCGCAATACATAATATAATAAAAAAAAATTTCACTGTTCAAAACTTCTGCTGCTCAAACATCATGCATAGCTAACATCAATGAATTTAATCGTCCGCTTCACAAGATGCTTTCTCCTCCAACTGCCACAAATTCAAGGCACTTTCGTTATCTAATGTTGCAAATGACTGCTTCATAGAATGCCATCTAAATTTGAACGGTTGAACTGATGAGGATATCCTTCAGATGATGACTCAAATTTTAAGTTTCAAATAGAAATCAACTATTATTGTATAACTGATCTATAGTGTCTACTGAAGCTTCATTTACACTTCTCTTTTTCTGTGCTAAAAACATTAAGTGATGCTAACAAACTTGAGAACAACGCATTTGCTGGTGCATTTCGCAACGCATGATGACTCAGGTATTTGAAGTACATCTCGTAAATCACATACAGTGATTCTGAAATTGATGGTTGATGAGAACAGAAAAATAAATAAAATTTTCAAAAATTCACTATAGTTGAGTCGGAAATTTAAAAACAATAGCGGAAGACACGAAATCGCAGATTAATTATTCTCAATTTTCATTGAATTTAACTCTCAGCTTTACCACCTCTTTTCGTCAGCAGTAGCCATAAACCTTTGTGTGTTCGCAATACGAAGGCATAAAATTGGCAGCGTAGAAATCCGTTTGGTCATAATTTTCTTGGTTGATGATGTATCATATATGTGCACTTCACCGCTTCCATCACCACGTACCAAAATTCGACCGCTGTTATCAACATGGAAAGCACCCGCTACTTAAACAATTAACCTTGCGATTTGATAGCACAAAAAATAATAAAAGGTTGTTTTGCAAAAATAGGAATTAGAGAGGACATCTTTAACTTGATCTCTGAGATTACTCTGTATCGTGATTTCATCGCAGTTAAATCCAACAGGCTAATTAAACATAGAATAAGAGAAGGATCAGCAAGAACGTTACGTACTTCAATTACACATCACTAAAAGCAGTAGCAGTTTAATGAAAACAAAGGAGATATGAAAAGGTCAGGTGAACTGTGAACTGTGATATGCTCTATACTGCCTTCTACTTTCCCAAAGCTGTACATTTCAGAAAACATACCTCCAGGTTTTGCAAGAGGATCGAATACTCTGACAGCTTCAGTGACACGCGTGTCCCAAATACGGATCGTTTTATCAATCGACGAGCTGGCAAATAGACAACCACCCCAAGTGCAAAGTGCTGTTACCATACCTATAGTATACCCGAATATTAAAGTGTCTTTCGCTATTAATTATCAGTTTCAATCCATCAATTCCAGATCATCTTTAATCATCTTCATTTTTGATTCAATCATAACCGGGATAACTTACCTTTATGACCCTTCAAGATACGAAATGTGGTGCCTGAAGAACAATCGGTAATACAAATTTGACGACCTGTACCAGAGAACAAGATATTCGAATGATTGGCTAAATCTTCCATGAAAGTGAGTGCTCGTACAGGTTCGTTCATCGATAAACTAATCTTCCGATTACCTGAATTTTGAGTCATTTCAAGGTATCTATCGCTCATAATAATATAATTTATCGATAAAAAAGTTTTCTTCTTTGTATCTTACTAATAAATATCTGACTATTTGCTGCAATCCTTTCACTGATTTGTTATTAACGAGAAGATGAAAATGATTGTTAAGAACAAAGTAAAACAGCAGAAACGAGAATTTTAATGATGAGAATTTTATTGCAACATCTTACCTCATTAAAAAATAATAAGTAAGAATAAATTATTTTAAAATCAAAATTATTGCTTTATTTAAACCTGATTTAGATAGATCTGATTGAAATGAGGATAGCTCAATTTTATTCTCATTGGAACAAGTAGCAATCAAATCAGCCGTTGGGTTGAATGCAATATCAGTGATTCTGGACTGATGTCGTTTGCATGAATCTGATAACGTCAATTCTCCATCTCTTAATACTCAGCTAATAAAATTCAAATTTTCTGACTGATAATTAAATTAGAATTTTTTTTAATCATTCATCAAGGAAAATTGAGATTGGCATCGTGTATTAATAATTTCTTTCACAGGTATGATATGAGTATTCTTAGTCTTTCCATTTTTCATTTCTCAGCTTCTCTTCCCACATTTTATGCATAGTTCAAGTACTCAATTACTAATAAAAATCCAAAAAAAAAATTTAAGAATTAAAACGTATGTGGGAAAAAGGTAAAATATCAGCACTACATCCTATATCATCGAATAATGCACAAATATGAATCAATAAATATATATCATTAGTATAAGTAATAGGAAACAAATGACATACGAAATGCATAAGGTAATGAGTTGACCGTTATCTTCACCGACCAAAAAAGATGAACCATCAGGACTGATGTCGAAAGAGGATGCCTTCTGATTTAAGCAATATTTTGCATTCGTCCATTTTGGCTTACTTGAACTCTACAAATTATACTTTCATTACTCTGTTTTCATTTTTAAAGAATTAGAAGAAAAAGAATTTTTTATGAGAAAAAAACAAATTCTCCAATATCATTCTTATATTTCATGAAAAAAAATTATCAGTGAAGATTTGTCGAAAAATTTTTTCATTATTAAACTGTGATAATGATCATCTTTATATACAATATCTTATTGGAGTGCTTCTTCATTATCATAACTTCCTCAAATAATGACTTAACTAGATAACATTCAATCATAACTATAAATTACTTCAATTAAATTATGATAATTTCAAATATACGAAGAAAATTTTTTACGTGGAAAAATTACCTGAGCGAAAAGAGTAGCAAGGATACTAAAATCAGAAGATGGCATGCTCGTTTTCTTAACCACTAATTTGTCAATAATACAGCTCTTTCAATTTTCAATCATCCATCTCTCAGATCTGAAATAAAAAAAAATATGAGAAAAGGAAAAGAGAGTGGAAACAATAAATAAATGTAAAAAGCTTTTTCATTCCTCTTTGATACTGTTCCGACAATTCTGCTTATTAAATTCATATTTTTAAAAAGAAATTCTATTCGCTCTCCTCTCTTAATGCTATATTATTCCTTCTTCCTTCATATTCTCTCCTTAAATTATATTATAAATTGAAAAAAATAAAAGTTTTCGACAACATGTTCAATCAGTTTTGACTGTATTGAAGTTTTTCTTAAATTGATTTCCAAATAACGTGAAAAATAAGCGGTTGTCCGGTAAATTAATAATGATAGCTTTCGAGAAATATTAAGGAAGGAATTAAAATTAAAAAATGGACAATTCAGACTAACGTGCCAAACTATTTTTGATTATTTTGGATAAACGAAGCGATTTATTTATTTATTTTTGTTAAAGCTAAAGCATTGGATTTTAATGATCTGAAACGAACACTACTACACTTCCTTTAATTTATCTATCCAGCGGATAACTGTTAACTATGACGTCACACGTCATTACACTTACTGAACTGTAAAAAAAGAAACTCAACTATGTTCCGTTGAAGAATATGTTGATTTTAATGCCTACAATAATTCATAAGTACAAAAAAAAAATATTTTTGCCGTAGCGAATCCCTGAGAGAAAGAAAAGAAAGATTAGAAAGAGCAATATGTTAAGACTGATGAAGCAGAGAAAACGAGATTTATACAAAATTCTTAAAAAAAATTGTAAAAGAAATGAATCTTAAAGAGAGTAATACTCAAATATTTTATAAATATATGCACAAAACTATTTCGCATCATAGTTTATCATCACTTTCCATTGTTGTTCCTTCAACTTTGCACAAAATTCTCAGTGAAATTGAGTTGTAAAATAATTTTACCTGTAGGAGTTTTGAGAAAAAAATAAAGAAAGGAAAAGAAAACGATACACTGCACTGTTTCATTTCATCCTACAAACATTCAGTAAATTTTACAGCAGCAAATGATGGAATTGAAAAATGCAGAACAGTTATGATATCACTTCGATAGCTAATCATTTAGTGAAAAAAAGCTCTTATAGGCATACGACAATTTGCATTACAAAATTTAGCTTATTAAGTTCAAAATATTGAACTATCCTAACAAAAGTAAACTTTAAACGGAAATGATGAAAATATACGGAAATGGTTATACGGAAATACGTTATACGTTATACGAAAATGATGAAAATACTACAGGTTGTAAATGACCAAATGAATGTGAATATTCAATTTTAATTGTATCAAATGAGACAATTTTAGAACTGTGCCTTTGTGATTGAATAGAAGGAGGAAAATCATTGCATTTGATGAAATTTTAAAAATTTCAATCACAAAACATAAATATTTTGTACTCGATCAATATTGAATTTTCAACAGGACAGCTCGCTAGACCGTTTGAGAATGCATTTCAGGAGGGATTCGAGATAGATAGAGGTAGTGTTCTATAACTACACCTGTGGTACAATGATGACAATGGTGTTGTAGAGTCTATGAACGAGCAAATAATGCATATATTTCTGTTTGGTGCCTCTTTTTCACCCAAACATTACGAAGAATTATTAAATACACTCCTCCGCAGATCACAATTTATCCCTTTTGCAGTTTAACAGGCGTTGCGTACAGGCAATATGATTTACCTGTCCTTTTTCTTCATCTCCTCTTACGTACCTGTCAGCATTTGTGATTACGAATAAGATAAGAGTTAATCTGTTAGTATGCAGTAACAGCTGTTGAGAAATGAGTGATTACAGCAGACAACAAACCTTCGAAATTAGTTCTTTTCATTTTCATTCAATTTCTCATTTCCGTCATTCTTCCGAGCTCAAACTTCTGAATTTCAAACTTCTGAAAATTCAATGCATACAAAATTGATTACAAATAGTATAGCTATAAGTTAAGCGAAAATGACTCCTTGCATCGTAGCAAGAGGAATTGTTGCAGTGCTTAAATGATATTGCCCATTTCTCACGCTCTTTCTTCATCCCAATCTTTCATACAATTTTCATAAACGAATTTATCATTCCATTACTTGCACAATCATCAACTTCCTGTAGAACTGTAATTTCTGTAAAAGCCAGCAACTTAACAATGCAACCGCTCAATTTGATTAACCCATCTATCACTTCATCCTATGTTTGCAATCCTATTTTCTGTTATCAGTTCATTCAGCTCCTCCACTGAAAATTTTCTTATCTCATCAACATTTAAAGTTAACTTGCAGGTCTAACACCAAATAGTTAAATCTGCTGATCACTTGAAAATTTTTTGAAATAGCATCTTCAAACGGATATATAACATCTTTATTTGGTTCAGGTTCATGAAAACAAATGATTATTTGCAGCAAAAATAATAACTATGAGAAATAGAATGTGAAATAACAAACCAATAAAGTTTTCAAAAAACCGCATCAAATTAACTCAATCACTCTCAAAATAATGAAAAACCAGATATTCTCCCTCATTTTTGTGCAGTCAACTAAATTTCATTCTCAAACTATCATCTGATGGTGGCAGTGTACTTATAAGAATGGATATACTACTGAATACAAAAACTGGCAATCGAGATAAAATGACCAAGAAAGTATATACGCACTTAACACTTAAATTCTGCACTTCAACCCGCAAAATTTAATATTCTACTTGCATCATAATCTAAGTTACACTTCTTCTCCTGCTGTCAAATGGAAAAAAATTTTTCATTACCCAAAGATAGCTTACCTGATGAAATGAAAGTTACAACAGAAGCAAACAGCCAACATAATTATTGGCAAAAATATTATAATAAAAATAAAAATAAAAACGAAACTGAAAGCTGATTAAACTGGAATAACCCACCGTTTTAAAACAGAAAATTACTGTATAAATTATCGAAACAAAAGAAGCACAAAAGAAATTAGGAGGCATATAAATTGATGTTTATGTTTCATTATAAAACTAAAAAGGAAAATAACGAAATACAAGAGGCAGACTGCTAGCGATTCACAACGTTACAGTCACGAACTGCAGCAACAGCTAACCCATGTTTGACTTTAACCGAAATAGTGACTGAGAGGATCAGTCTTTATTTAATCGCCTAACGATTTCATCCCAAATTTATTTTCCGCTTTGTGATCATCTGCCCACTCGTTGGTAATTAAAACAAATACGTAAACAGTCAAAAAATTAAAAAGCGGGAGGTGCTAACAAATAAAGTTTATCAGATTTCACCTGCTTTATAAATAAATGAGCTCAAATTTCAATCGAAACCTAAGGGAGAGATATAAGAAACAATCAAATTTAAAGAGCTAAATAACCTGTACAAAACCGGCAGAAATAGTCTTCTCCTTTTAACAACCAAAACATTATACATTTTAAGAAAAACCTTCATTTCGACTGTTCAAATAAATTGGCTAGTGATAAATTTGTAATTTCGGCTAATAACTATCAAAGATTTCACAACAACCGATTTTTGATGTGTCGGACATCCAGTATGATTACCTAAAATGGACAACTTATAATCCTGAAAGGCAGCCGTTTAGCTCTTATTTGGAAAAGTCACATGAACTAACAAGTGAATCTATAAATTGGCCAAATTCAATTATAAAACAGTTCAGTGATCCCAAAGAAGCTTACAATGCAAATTCTGAAAAGACAAGTGGGATATTAAAATAACCAGCACTACTCTAATTACAAAAACTCTAACCGTTCCATCGCTCGCCGATGCACCAACTTTGTCGCCCCGAAAGTTCCACCCAACTTCGAAGATTCCACCATCACTTAAACTTCCAGTATGGCTTTGAATTAACTTTCCTGACTGAAAATTTCATAGATTTTAAATTCTTGAAGTCAAATAGACTTTCGGCATTATTTCAAGTATTAAATTCGCCTCCATCAACAGTAAAGACAAAGCGAACAAAATTCCAGTTTAAAGCATTGGAAAAACTAGATAGAACCTTCCCTTCCTTTTTTCTTGGTATTCATTTCTTTAGTTAGTGATAGTTATCGATTGGTCATACTAGAACAACTGTAATTCTCGGACACGTAAAATGTGATTCAATAGAAATACTTGAAATACATCTCTAAGTTCTCAGGGGTTATGAAGTACATATGCGTTATGGTCTATTTTGTAACCCTAACAAAAAAAAAATCTTAACCTGTACATCCCAAATGTAGACAGAACGGTCGAATGAACCGGATGCAATATACTTTCCATCCGGTGAAAAGCCAACGGAATAGACTGGTTCAGTGTGCTTCGTCAGCGTTCGAACGCACATTCCTCGTTCGATGTCCCATAACCGAACTGTATGATCAAAAGATGCACTGAAAGTAATAACTCTTAAGGGGAGGATTTTATTAAATTCTAAATTGTCGCATATGATTGCCGTAATTTTCTGAAAATTTATTCACTGTTATGAAAAAAAAGATACTACCTTGCAAGCGTATAACCAATTGGCGACCAGCGTATTGTATAAATCTCCTTATCATGTGCTTTTAAATTGTGTACAACATTTTCGTAATTCATTGACCATACCTGATGTAAATTTTGAATTTAATATCGTCTAGCAATAAAAGATCGCTTACGTTAAGATCTAAATTTCTGTTATAAGAAATATAGTGAAAATTTTTCCAACGAAAAACACTTACTTTCAATGTCATGTCATCGGAGCATGAGGCCAAAAGTCTTGAATACACATCGTATTTCACAGCATTCACTTCATTTGTATGACCCTGAGAAGTATTAGTTTAATCTGATTAGCATGAACTCATTTCGCGATAAAGTACCAGTAAAATGTATGAAACGAGAGAAAATGAAAGGTTAAGCAATTTATAATCAAGAAAAAAGGCAATCTGAGGGAATTAAGCTCCACACTTCCTGCTTGGCCTAATGATTTTAATGAATTTAGGAAATTAAAATTACTTGGAATGTTTTCAACGGCTTTTCGCAACCTAATTTGCACACATGGATGCACATATCTGTACTGCAGGATGCAAACGTATCATCTGACATCCAATCAACATCCAATGCTGAACTGCTGTGAAATTGAAACACTTGCACTTGTATGCCTTTCAGTGGATCCCAAACAATGGTTGTCTAAAATTTTTCTTATATAAAAACAATTAATTAATGAGCCCAAATTGCAAAATTTACATATTAATAAATGTTTAAACAAATGAATGTAAAATAAAATACCTTATCAACTCCGGCACTAAGAATTTTATCGCCCTTTTGGTTCCATTTTAGTGCAAAAATTGGACCTTTATGCGCTCCTAACGTATAACGAAGCCTTCCTGAAATAAAGGCCAAATATGAATTATTCCATTCCTCAAAATAAAACAAACGGAATGAAACGCAATAAATGCATAACTCACCATCAGTAGCCCAAACACGAGCATAACCATCATAACATCCCGTTGCAAGTAAATCACCGGTACACTGAAAAATCATGAAATATATTAATTAGCATGCGCAAATTATGACAAAATTGGAGCCATTATTATTGCTGACATAAAACTGCTATCTGGATCTAAGAATCCACTAATGTAAAAAACTAAAAATATTTCGTTAAGAGAAGAATTTTTTTTCTCAGTTAGAAGTGTCCTCAGATATTAACACACCAAGATAACTAAAAGCAGCAAGCAGCACTTGAATGCTAATTGCAAAAGACTGAATACTGTTGATAGGACTTAAATTTGGTGTGCAAAGTTCTTTTATTTCAAAACATGTCGCATCATAAGTCAGTTCCACTAAGCAGGTTCTAACTCAATTAAAGCTTGATTATGCCATCCCAAAAAATGATTAATACTACTTAAACAGTGAAACATACAACACATAGTTGGGAAAAAATTTCTTCATCGAACGTAATATTTGGAAAAAATCCACTAAGAAAAAAAATGTTAACGAACATTCCAATCGAGAGATGTAACGTCCTTATTTGTAGGAGGATTTTTGTCGTCTTTTTGCATACAGTGTTTGAGCACTATTGAATTGTCATGGATAGCTTGGCATGAGGTTGTTGCTAGCTCTGAACCATGTACATTCCATATACGTGCCGTACTATCACCGGACCTACAATGTTGTATTAAATTTTATATCAGCTATAAGGTGTAAAATGGGCACTTTGCGAATCGCATTTAAATGAGTCTCAGCACTTCTTGAACGCGTTAAATGCTGCTCATATTCCATTAATGGATAGTATTTTAGTTAGAAAATAATACTGCTTAGCACTATGGATTCCGCTCTTACGAACTGTGTAATACGAGTAATCGTTTTTATCGTGATTGGGATTTTTTTAATTCAATAAAAACAACAAACGGTTTCTTAACCCAAGATTTTCGGTAGAGCCATGAATACAAATTACAAGTCCTTAATATAGGATCTATGATTGCAGTTGTCTTTTAGCAACCAGACATGACTAAGTTTGACTGACCTCGAAACCTTTGGCAGTCTTCCCACAAACTAGGCAGATTTGGAGAAGGAATGCAAATGATATTGACTAACATATATTTATATACAATTTTTTTTGTCCCTAGTGGCTGGTTAAATGTTTAAATCTGAAGAAATTTCAAAGTTTACCCAGAAGCTATGAGATCATTTTTTGGATTCCACGTACAAATAAATACTTCGCTATCGTGTCCCTTCAGATATCGCACCTTAAATAAACAAATCCTGAAAAGATTAAACTTGGGGAGGACAGCTCAATAGTTCACTGAATCTTTTGCTCTGCAACATCCTTTTTGTTTCCTCTTCTAAAAGCAGCCATGTTGAGTTGCGAGCATTTATTAATCACCTTATCCCTGCTAATTTCATATGGTCGATTTTCTAGCTGCGCAGTTGAAAGAATACCATTACCATTGTTCACGCGTGGTTTTAAACCATCAAGCTCCATCGGTGTTCCATTGAAGTCGCTGCAAATTTAGCACCTCAGTTATGGTAAATTAACAAAAAACCTTACTCCAGTAAATGCAAAACTTAGATGACGAGACTTAGATGTTGCAAATGCAAAGCATGAAGAGAACCTCAATCATTCTTATGCCTTAATCAAAATTTCATGATAAAGAAAAATTATAATACTAAACACTTCACAATCTTCAATGTTTGGCATTCAGTTGGACTGACTCTTGTTTTTATGATCACAGTGTGTGACCATACCGCATAAGTACTCAAAAAATTTACAAATGATTAAATGGAAGACCTATCTTTAACAGAAACGCATTACTGCTTTTGAAACTGATTTTCTCAGCAACTATTTCCTATAAAAAGGCAACTAAATCCTCAAACTGTGCACCATGGCAGTTACTGCAGTAAAACAAAGCTGTTAAATTTAGTAGAAGACTCTAGTATTCACATTAAGGTATAGTACAGCCCAATCACATCAGTGAAATTTTTCATCACAAAAAATAATGGAAATGAAAGTGATAAAGAAAATACAAAACGTTACTTGGTCGCGCGAATCCGATCTAAGAATCTAGGTGTTAATATATTCAAAATTTCTTCAAGACGACAAGATTTCTTTAGATTTTAGAAAACATACCCATTGCTCGCCTGGGCAGCACGAAATTCAGCAGCAGCAACTTTAGCTTTGCCCATTAATCCATTCTGTGACCGATCCCGTGATTCCCTTTCCCGTTCCAGAAAAAACTGCTTCCCATGATGTGGAAAAGTGACCGTCGGCTGTCCGGTAATACTGGCGGTGGCAGGATGAAACTGTTGGTTGTTTGGTAATAATACCGATGCGCTGGTTGTAGGTGCACCCATAATATTTGGATTTGAACCGCTAGCATTACCACCACTTACACCGGGGGACTGGCTAATACAACCGAAAGGTAATAATGTTGTCGACGTTGAAGGTGCAACCTAGAAGCAGTTATGCAGTTTAACAAAATAAAATACATTAAATGGATTTTATGATCTTTATTCTGGAAGCTTACCTTCATTTAGCAAATTCCAAAATCTCCTTCGTCATAATTTTTACCTCTTTCCTCATTGAAAGTAAAGTTCCAGAAAAAGTTCAACTATAAAACAATAAGCAATCCATTCCGATTCACTCTGGCATTTTTCTAGTAACGTAACTGCCACTGTAAATTGGTAAATTACGAACCTTTAACTCTCTCGACTTTGAAACTGAATAGTTTTGTTTTTCGCCATGAGCTTCGCGCATCTCCCGGTCTCTCGATTGTTGTTGTTGCCTATCATCCTTAACGGCTGTGTTTACTGTCATCAACTTATCCTGATGTTTCTCCTTGACTTTACTGGTCGGCACTTCATTCAAAACTAAAATATATGCGAATTTGTTGAACACAGTAAAACGATGAAAACGCCACTTCATAAATGAAAACCAATCCAACATAATTATCGCACACTCTCATCCACCATTCAGCATAGGATATTCCACTTTTCCTTCAATTCCGTCAACGTATAATCAGTCCCACTTATTACAAAACTTACCCAATGGATCAGATAGCGATACTTTTGTACCTCCAATTCAAATTTCATAACACAAAAAGTCTTTAGTTGTGATTGACGACAGAAATTATCTTTTGTGTTCTTCGTCTTAATTTAGATTTTTATATGCGGCATAGATGTAAAATTTAAGTTAACTTTTGAAAATTAATTGGTACTGGAGAGCAATTTTCATGTCCTGCTTTATTTCGTTTTCAGGTATTTCTACTTTAAATTATGACTCCTGTTATCACTTCTACTACACACGGTAATATCTGTTATTCCGTAGCAGTTTCCTATTTACTGACAACAATTACCAATAGAAAAACAAGTTTTCACAAAGTCTGTGTCGTCATAAATAATACAAATTTATCTAACAATTTTACTCGGTTAGCGCAGATGAAAGACACAAAAAAACGAAAAAAACTCCAACTGATCAAGAAATTCGAAGGTACTACATCAATTTCAGCTCTTCTTTCGCAGAAGCATTACTAGATGAATTTATTAAACCAAGATGCCACAGTTGAAAGATTCAAGAAATGACTTTCTTGAAGAGAGCCAAGTCGAGTAGTGCACTTCTGTAGTACAATTAAATAGTCAATTTCTTCTCTTGACACTGAACATTACAAATCCTTATTTTTTCTTGGAACATAACTTGCCTTTAAACAAGGAAAGTTGGGATAAAACCATCCTATATAGAATTTTCGATAGAAATCTTTGCTGAAAAAATGACTTTACCATTATTATTTGATAGTTTTTTTCACAACAAAATTCGTGTTTTCGCATAATGGAATGTCAGCATCATACTTTACATTCTAAAAAACAGTTCCTTCCCGATGACGTTAAACTTTTATCAAAGTGAAAAGATTACCTGCTTCAAGCAGAGATAAATTTTCCACCATTGTTTTTTCAGTTCGTGGTTCACCGGCGGCACTTGTGCTTGCAACAGCGCATGCTTCAGCTTCCGTATAATAAATACCCTTCTGCAGTATTTAGAATTTGATCTAATTTTAGTCGCAACCAAGATCTAATTTTAGTTTTTATAAAGTTTACTTCAAAAATTCAGAATATAAATCCCCAATGTATAACTTGTCTTGTGGATTTCTTTTATATCTTTGATAAATGGCTGAATTTAATGATGGAAGCAAATCTAGAACAGTAACAAAGGAGAACCTGTATGATGTTAATTAATGCACCCATGGGTACATCGTTACCCGCAGCTCCTGACTCGAGAACACGTGATTCATTGGCAAATGTGTAAGCCGTATGCACAAAACCTGTATTTAGAAAGTTATATCACAAAAAATGATTTTATTCCCAATCAATATTTCTCAGTGATTTAAGAAAAAAAAATCTTTATATCATTTATAACACACAAATACAGGGACCATCATTGTTTTGGGTTGTATTGAAAAGTTTTAAGTTAAGCAATGCTTTCAAAATTGGAAAATTTTTTTAAACATTTGTAAAATTTAGTCAAATATTTTTCACTCACTTATAATGCTTAAATTTAGTTAAACATCCAGAACTCTAAACTGTGCAAGAATTTACCATCCTACTACACAAATACAAGCATTTAGTGGCACATGACACATGCACAACCAAAAACTGATAACCACACTACACAATTTTAAACATAAAATCATCAAGACTGCAGATTATACAACACTCTCATTTCATGCTCCCTTCTCTTTTATTCATTGCACTGCCAGTAGTACACTTCGTAATCTTTCGATGAGTGGAAACATAGTTTCATGTATTCACTCCGATGAAATCCACTTCATTTCAAACCAAGAAAGCATCCTTTCCTCCGTCTCTACATTTCACTGTTCATGCTAGATATTATTATCGCGTGCCGAAAATGAAAATGTCCTCGATAAATCTTTTTTGCACTTCCGGCACAAAGAAGCAAAAGAAGAAAGCGACAAGTTCGGTCGGTATATGAATGAAAAAGAAAGCAGGCTACTATTCACTGCGCAATTCTCTGCTATCTGTCGAAGGTTTCGTTAACGAACAATTTCACTGAAGCTTTATGAATGATAAAATACAAACGAACCCGATTCGTGTAGATATCTGTAGATGATGAAATTGACGTCGTCACTGGTAAATGTCATCTTCCAACAGTGACACCGGCTGTAGTAACCTCAGAAATAGAAACAAATTAAAATCAGTAAAATAGGGTAACGTTACGCCAAGAAAAGACAACCCCGGAAAGATTGTCGTGCACGGATGGTGCATGCCAGCGTGCACCACAATAAATGTCTAGGATTGCAGCAGCACAATAATAGCCAGCAATGACCGCCGTCAGACAATTTAAGAAGTAAAATACAATTCTATCAGAGAAAGATGTCTTCTGTGCAGCAGCAATTGTCTAGTTCACTTCCAACTGCAACGCACTTCTTTTATGCAAATTTCTGAAATCTTTTTCTGAAAATCAATATGACTGATATGAGCATTTAACAAAGCAAACCGCGAACGCAAACAATAACAATACCAACAGATAGCGAAACTATCTTTAATGGATCTAAAATTCCTCCAATTTAGTTTGAAAGGTTTAAACTGTGGCGGTAGAAATCCTGGAATGTGGAAAATGTGCAGAGGATACTACACAGCAATATCTTTTGTTACTCTTTCGACCTTTACTTCCTTTTTCAGCAGCTCCAACAAACATGAGAAAGTGTAAAAGCCTATTATTTGTAATCGGTGATATACAACATAAGTATGAAATGGTACAGAAGCGAAGAGAAGGGATATTGAAGGCAGTTTGACAAATCGCTAAGTGGTTTCTCTTGTTTTAGTAATCGATATGAAAAGCGTACGATATTTGGAAGACTGCAAAGTTTTTGTGGTGATGAACATCAAATTGATTTCCAATATTCATAAACAGTTACCATCATAATTCACCAGATCTCTCTCTCTCTCTCTCTCTCTCTCTCTCTCTCTCTCCCTCCTAGATACAACATCTTTTACTAAACGTAAGTAAAACGATCGATAATTAGGATGAAATGACAGGTAACGAAAAACACTAAAGGAAATTAGTAATGCTAAATCAAATCATACTTGTCGGGATCTATATTTTTACCTGTCAGACAACTAAATGACAAGCTAAACATTTGTTAGATCAAAAAATGCATTCGTTGAAAAGATAAGACACCTATAACGGTACAATCATATTAAAGCAGCAGATCTTCGGGCCTATTGAGCAGCGATATTCATATTGCGGACGAATATATCATTCACGCTAAATCGATCGATCCCTCCCAAACATTTATCAGTGACCGTAATCCTCTTAAAAATATTAGCTAAAACAAATTAGCATGTGATATGTACACAAACGAATTGACTAAGTCACTGATATTGCATATATTAAAATCTGCAAGGAAAAAAAAATGATTATTAGTGGAAATTTAGGTGTTCTATTTTGAATCGATCTGAATAGGAATGCAGAAATTTGTGTAATTGAGAGTTTGCCTCTTCCTAGTTAGAGCTAATTAATAAAATTCAATTTGAATAATGTAATATTGCTCAACAGTACACCGAAACCGCCTCATTGATAGATGTGGGTCTGATGTAATTATCTACAAATAATCTGTATAATATTGAAATAAACTTTTTATTTCTTTATGTAAATTACATATATCGTCGATCCAATCAAAATTCAAAATTCTTCTCCTTCTGAAACTCTAAGCTTTTTTTCAGTTCCAGAAATAATCAAAATTGCGAAACAGCAACAGCTTTTTCTTCCTAATAGATGGAGACTGCTCCTCCACTATTTGTTCAAAATGACTTTGAAACGAACAAAAAAATTTGTGATGATGAAAGATGGTCCATCCACTTCATCGCCCACAAACTGTTTGCGGGCACTTGGCAGCTGTCACCCTGTCCAATCTTCATCATTTCGCAAGCAACAATGCAGCTTTTATTATTCTACAAAAATTTTAAAGTGATTTGTTCCAGTCTTCTAAGACTCACTCATCATACATACATAACATTTACCTTCGACTTGTCTTTAACAACTGATTACCTGAAGAAACAAGATATCATACATGCACGATCTATACAACACAGTAAGTGATCTCATCTGGAAAGTTCTCAATCGCAAAAGGCCGTCTGTCAGAAAAATTTTTAAGCGCATTTTTGAAAATTACAAAGCAACTGTAGAACTGCACATTCTCTCAACTTCCAGATGACTAGGAGCTTCATTGAACAGACGCCATCACAAACGATTATCCTCAGACACCGCCTCACTACTGTTCCTTACGAAAAAGGTACTAAAAAGGTAATTAGAGAAAAACGTAGACAAATCTAAAAGTGTAGGAATAGATGAAAAGGTAATGCACTGAAAACGAATCTTTCATACCTATCATCTTCTCAATAATTATTTATAATGTAATAGTAAGAGATAAAAAGTTCCGTAAGAAAATTAGCCTAAGCCTAGCAATAGCATATAACAATTACAGTAATATCTGGCACACTTTACTCAATTTCTCTGTACCCAAAAGAACAAAAGCTTCTCGTTAGTACAAGAGAAAGGACGATTCTTTTTTTCTTACAATATCAGAACATGTTAAAACACTGAAATGACTACTTCACTTCCCGTAAACATTCCCTTTTCCATTCCTTCTATAAATTTAGTAGAAAGAGAAATGTTTTGAAGGGAGCATTAACCGTGACTAATAGAGTGTGTTACGGGGAAGGAGAAATACTCGATAATAACTTCAACTAATACAGTCTACCAGAGGATGGTGAATAGAAGATTTTGTAAAACACAATAAAACAAAATTTCAACTAACCCTCAATTCTTACTCTTTTCATTTAATTACTACTTGTAACTGCAGGAGTGGAATTGATTTGTGAGAGGACTAACGGATAAAAGTTTTTTCATTAAACAGGCAGTGTGCTAAAGATGAGGAAGTGATAATTACTATCTGAAGATAGCTAACCTTTCAGATAGTTTATATTTGCGCAAAGAGTTGGAAATTCTTTGAAATGATTATTTCTGAGAATAAGATGTGACGGCCCCTCAGTTGCAATTCTTCCAACAGCAGCAATAGTGTGTGATAGTGGTGAGCAACAGAGCAATGGATAATGAGGAGAGATGAGGGGATCATGCAGAGGAGGGACAGAGAGAGGAGCCCCTTTTTCTGGCAACCGCGCAGCGAAAGTTTAAAATTAATGATAAATGCCGGCGATTGCAATACCCACTCATACATGGACTTCACTTACGTCATTTTTATTCATTCCATTTATCACTTTTAGTTTGATCATTGACTGCCTTGATTGGGCTAACCGATCACTGCTTCAACATTTCCCTACAAGAAACGTGAAGTAATACGCAATACGTATTTGCACTTGTCTCATCCATAAAGTTTAAAATGAAACCATAATTGTTGCTTCATACGTATCAGTATTGTATTTACACATCTCCAATGTACGAAAAGATCAATCTTAATCAGTACAATAAAGTATCTAGAAGCGATAGCATGCATTATCGATCGATCTTAACGGATTCTAGAGATATCAGATTTGGAGCATGATGCTGGTACATTGCACTAAAACAGACACGCAAAACTGAGACACGATGAAACTACGGTATATCTCAATGAACTTCCGAATGAGCTTTTTTTTCACACTCAGTTCTTTAAGCCCTTCTGATAAATTGAATTTAAAACATTAGCCAATTGAATTCTTAAAACATCGTTTTGAATAAATCAAATTGCTTCAAAGAAACTGTAAAATTGCTGAATAGAAATTTAATATCATACATGTCTCCTTAGAAGGATAATATCCTACTTAACTTTCAAAGAAACATAATCAGAAAACAAATGATAACAATTATAATAGACCATAAGATCTGTTTTATACATACAAAATATGGGTTTCTCTCTCCATCATTAGACCCTCTAACTTCAATTCTACAACAGTTAGGTGGTATAAGATGCTCTGCGACAGTGTGCGTATCTCTTCTAATGAAACTTTTACAGCTTCATCATCAATCTTCCTGTTCTTATCTAGAAGTTCCTCTTTTCAGGATCACTAAAAGTGTCACTGTTCAACAGGAAAGTTGAGAAGGCGAACAACAATCATCCATGATTGATTATAACTTTAACAGATGCATGAAACATTAAGGCAGCCTATGATTTTATCGACTTACTTCTTAGACCAAACAACCACGGTACCATTTGGAACCGGTTGTTTAGGTTCGCATGACGTAACAAATGTTTGCTTTTGAAATGCTCCCTTTATTATCGGGCAAAACAAAAGAAAACATTGAAACAGGCTTAGTAAATTTAAGTGATAACTATGCCAGTCATTCCTGGAAATCTGTCCCGAGTCATAAACAAACATTTACTATGCATCTGTCATACGTAGAACTCAAAACTAAATTTATCAAATTAAGGTGTAAATAATCCGTATCTTTAAATTCCTTATTAAAATCAATTATCACTACCATCAAATTTAACATTGCACGGATAGAAGAGAACGGTTAAAAGACGAGCAGAAAACGTGTCTGAAATGCATACTAAGACTTTATTATCAAGTAGGATGAAATGCGTGAGAGGAAACTATTCCGAAGAGTGGGCTGATGCTGACCTGCTATTCAAGGACATCCTGAAGAGGAAAATGTGTTTCAATAAGTTGAAAGATAATGAAACCAAAGTTTAATGAGGGAAAAGGAGGAGGAATGAAAAAAAAAACGGACATAAAGAGGATGATTTCACCTTCTGATCATCTTGAACGGTTATAAATGAATTTGTAACTTATTCAACCGAATCAGGGATCAAGCCAAGAAAACGCCACTGGACGCATGCAGACACACACACGTACACACACACACACACACGCACACACACACACACACACACACACGAGCGCACGCATACACGTACACATGCTGCAAAAAAAGGTCAGATAGTGTTATCAAGGAAAAAGTATGACTACTGAAAACAAAGTCATCAAATCCCACACTCTTACTATGAAATTAGGAAACAATTTTTAAAAAGTAAACAGTCTTTTAGTTTTAATTGCGCCTCAACCATTAACTTTATTATTATTATTATTGTGAAATCGTAGCACAGTACTGTAATCAAACGTTCCCTGAACAACTGTAAGCAGTAATGATGACGATGAGGAAGATGATGTGCACAGCGCACTTCACTGTATTCTTATTTGCGTCACCAATCCCTTCTTCACTCTCTTTACATGAAAAAGCACGCAGACAACCATTGGTCAGAAGTGTGCAAAATGATGCACTGCACTACCTAATCTAATCTCACGTGATTTATTTATTCCTCACAAAAAAAACACACACACATACGCCCCACTCTCATTTTTCCTTCTATACACGTGCGTGTAATATAATACGATTAACTTTCACTGCACGCATTCATCATACTATATCAAATCTTCGCACTCCGGAAGTGTTGCATTGTTGCAGCTTTGCCATTTTTGATTGCTTCGAGGAATGAGTGAATCACTTCACTTGTTGTTAACTTTGCACATTTACTTACACTACGTGCATTTGCATGTAATGCAAAATGTTTGAAATTCGTTGAAAATTTTACCTGAAAAGAGGTGTAGCACACAAATAGCTACTATACGCATCAACACTATAACTCCTCTGCCCGTCTGCCACGTCTAGCTAATCAACCAACAAAATGGGAAAATGAAGAGCATATGACAGGGAGACAAAGGAAAAAGAATGCAATTATAGGGACCGTATAGAAATACTTCAAAGAAAGAGTGAAAATAATACTGCTAATGTTAGGAAAAAAAATAGAGATTGCAGAAGAAGGGAAGGGGTCGTCTCATTCGCAAATTGGAATTCAATTTGCATTTGAAGAGACAGAAATTATTAAAAGAGTTTGAGGGTTCACAATTTCATTGAAAACATGCATATATGTTAGACAGAGAGGAGAGAAGAGGCGGAAAGAGAGAGAGAGAGATGAGATACATGAAGAGAAAGCGTTCGAATTTCGAGGCAGGGAAACCTTTTTATTGTATTTTTCAGCAATGGGGTTGAAAAGTAGCAGTACATTTGCCCAATATCAGGTCATATTATGATGGAGCTCTCGATGAGTTGAAGAAGTGGATTTGCCGTGGTGTTTCTCTCTCAACGGGAAAATGCAACAACTTTAGGATACCCAAACAATTTGACTTTTCTACGTTACTAAGAAAAGACTACAAACCAATTCACACCAACTGCTGTGCTGAGAAATGAGTGAGAAAATTATTAATCACTTCAAACCAGAAATAATCGTAGTAAAATGAACTCCTAGTAGTAAATGCTTCTCTATTTGGTAATTTTTTTTAACAAATAAAGCTTATTCAAATTCCAATTGAAATATTTTCAAAAATTTAACATCAGTATTTCCCTCAGTGAAATTATTGAAGATTTCAAGAAAGTTCAATCTTTCACAATCGTTTTAAAAATGACCATAGCACCAGGTGATAAGAGATCTGGCTAAAGCACAAGGAAAACATTCACCGTCATCCACTTCTCAAACAACAAATGTTAATTATAACAATCGTGAATACGTGAATAAGTAAGTAGATCTTATCCATCAGTAAACCTATCTTACGAGAAATACTTTGTATCAAACACATTTACGCGTGTGCATCTTTATCCTGGATGATATATACGCCCGTACTAGCATCAGCCACCCAATCGATATACTTTTTTTTGCATATTCTGTGTTCAACAGGGACCGTCTCACAAATTTAAAAAATGTACTACTCATTTAAAATGAACCACCAACTATTCTAATGGGCATACCAACATGTGTGTCTATAGAGTAGTCTACGTGTATGCATGTCTGTACGTAAAATATACGTGTGCGTATGTGTGCACATATGTGTCTGTCAATTTTTTATATGACAGATAGTCAACTCCAACAAAACAGCGTCTAAATCGATCGCTTCCCTTACACACATCTTCCACCCCGTGTTCTCTGCCCGTCTTCTTGTTTGTCTCCTCAACATTAGCGTGTGTGTATGTGCATGGGTGTGTATGTCTGCGGCTGGCAATAACCCTCCTTCAGCTGCTAGGAGGAAGAGAAGGATCCATTGCAGAGTGCGAGTTAGCGCGAATAGGCCGGTGAATGACCGTATTGGCCACTGTGTTTATCGTACAGCTCAGAGGATAGTTAGTAGCTTTGAGCCAGCACTATTGTGCTGTAATAGGGAAGGAGTAAGTTCAGTGAATAGGATGGTCACTTCTGTGATGACCTTTGTACCTCTTCCTTTTCAATTTAGCTACATTTAATTTTTCCCTTTGAATTGATGGAAATTTTCAAAATTGAAAAGAAAATTTCAGATAAAAATAAAAGTGCAAAGAAAAAGAGCTCGTTGTGTTGTAAATGAAAATGGTAAGAGAGGCAGTAGCAATTTGAACTGTAACCTTTCTTGTCACAAAGTTTAATGCTTTCTCTTCTCACAAATGCAGTTCTTCGTCGTGAATGAATGCTTCTTTACGAGTTGATCCCTAATTTGCTCATCTCAGCATCACCTTACTCATTACGGAAAAGGTTTTGGCAGGTTGCCGTGTAAGTTGTATATTCGGTAAAAATTATAGACACACACTTTGATGGGAGTTGTGATGTATGAAATGGTTGACTGAACGTGAACTAAGGATGATAATTGGTTGACGTGTATTTGCGACCACCTATAAAGTGCATATTAGCCCGTTTTCGAGACTATCGGTTTCGAGCATAGTTAAGGGATTCTTTTGCATTAAAGAATTTATCAGGCAGTGAGTGTGTCCTGCAGATAAAAGCATCTCATCTTCTTTTCGTGAATTTACTATCAAACAAAAAACGCGACGTGTTACCACACTCCTCTTACTCATCACCCTTAGTAACTTTTTACGTGTTTTATTGCAATCCTCTGAGGACGATAACACGGCTTTGTAAAGGATTGCAATAAAAAAGACGTTTCCCATACGGGATGCATTCATCCTTATAAATGAATTTCATTGAACTGGAAGATGTTGGAGAATCCTCCTCCTCCCCCCATTCTTCTCCCATAGAATTTTTCGCAAATTAGATTTTAGTGTTTTCATTTCAGACTTTAAAGTATTATCGATTATGGCCGATAACCCTTTCTTTCGTTCTCCTTTTCAAATTATTAACAATGAAAGTACGTATTTCCAGGAAGAGAAGATAGAATAGGGTTTTTGGAATCGATTAAAATCTTTTCCCGAATTAACAAGAATGAAGCATCGTAAAGGCTGTCACTTCACGGCAGTTCGTAGTTTTTGAAATGTGAAATATCGCTAGAACAATCTTTCTGAGGGATCAATACTCAATGACAGCCGCGTCCTGGGCTGTATGAATGAATTTAATTACATTGTTAGAGTTCGATAGCGCAATACTTCCGGATGTATTGAATAGGAATGGCAGATATCAAAGGATAACAATTTCCTATTTTAGCAGCAGCTATCAATGGTCTTTTCACGAACTTGTCGAATAAAGATTCCGGAAAGAGATTTGAATTCCATTATTACTGTGTCTTTTATTGAGTGCAAATAAGGGAGTGGAGCCTATTATCTGGTTAAGTATCCTATAAGGGCAGTATTTATTTTAGGTAAAGGACGTGCATATACATAGTTCTTCAGCTGCTCTTCAACGTCATTTCTCTGTGTGCTTTGTGCTTTCATACAATTTATCTTACGCACGGGATGATTTGTCTTAGACAGGGGCGTAACGGCGGGTACCTCATAATCTCACTCTAATTTTAATTTTCTTTCTATCAGATGTGCCAGTTGCTGAAGGCAGACCAATTTCGAGGGACGGTATCATGTGATGAAATGTTTCCATTGCATTTAATCAGTTTATTTTATTTCGATCTGCTTTCTCATCTTATAAGCTATTACTTAATGGTGTACAGAATCCAATGATGCTATTCTAAATATTCCGTATGGCCTGACCTTTAATGGATAAACATGTGAGGAAAGAAAAGCAATAGATTTAATGAAATACTGTGTGATACGAGAAATGTTTATCAATCCAGTAAAATAGAAATATGTTTATAGGATGAATAGAGGCAAATCGTACAACGACCCTTTTTGGTTTATTGAAAAAGGTTGTTTTGAAGCGTGCACTTCTTCCAACCAGCCATATTGTGGTGCAAATAGATTAGTGGTGGAATTAAATATAAGCGTTTTAAAATTCATTGTCATATCGATAAAGATATAAAGAGGATTTACTCTCATTTCTTAAAAGATAAAAAAGGATGCTGCTTTATCCTACAAATAGAAAGAGCGTGTAAAGTGAGATATATTTTTGAGGGAACAGAGAATGTCCCCCAATGGTTGCTCTCTCTCTTCAAAGGTGACGGAAATCATTCCTTCTTTTCTACTGAATGCTCTCGGTGGAACGGCAATGAAGATGACAACGATCTGACATTCCTACAAATTATACACATAGAACGGTTGGGTGGGAATGGAGCGAAAGAAAGGTGTGTGTAATAAAAAGGGACGACGACCCTTCCTTCCCCTTTAACTCAGCTATTGAAATCTTTTTTTTTTATTGTTGGAAAAACGAGGGACCATGTCACTTAACTGTAACTTTTTCACTATAACTTTAGTAAAAAAAAAAGTATTATCATTTTTCAAATAAATTCTTAAAACTGTAAAAATTTTATGCATTCGCTGGGAAATATTTATAAGATGCCGAAAATCTGATAATAATTGATGTCATTTTATTGATTTTTCACTATCGGAGATCCGAATTGCTTTGTTAGATCAGTTCCCGTTGATTGTTTGAATAGATGCTAGTCAGAAGAGTATCACATCCTATACGAGTTAGAAGGTAAAAGTTGCGAGAGTATCACAACCCATTTTTATTCTCTCAAACAGAACACAAGATCCGTCTACTTTATATACTTTCGTTACTCAGCTGTTTTCTGATAAGTATCACTTGTCGTTGATCTTATCACTATTGCTAGAACAATGTCAACAGTAATTTTTTCGTTAATGATTTCTCCATTATCATATGTTCTGCATCGGAATAAATTAAAGAAAGATCTTTAGGTCGCATATAATTATTTATTTAAAAATCATAACATGCTTCTTTGAGTGGACAATAGATCAGTTGATAATTGTAAGTCCATGTTAACAAAGAGGTCATGCGTGAACGGTGGGTTAAAGGAAGGTGACTTTCAAAGGGGTCAATAGTGATATTAACTTCACCAGTATGGTGAAATTTTTGTTGTATTATTCTATCAAAAATTATTATTGCCATCAATACAACTTGTAAGAATTGCCGCATGAGTTCCACATATTGGAAATGATTGATATTGGAACTTTCAATGTAACACATCCAATTTTCTTTGATGTCTTTTGCGGAGATCTAAATGATATTTCCACCAAGGGATGCACAATGAGCTAAAATATAATTCTTGGTCATTCTCACTGGTCTTCAAATTCTGCAAGCATATTTATTCGCTCTGGAACTTGAAGGAAAGTTGAAATAAATTTGCAAAAACTTTAATGCATGATAATATCTGGCAATGAAAAGGTGTGAGAAAGCTTTGTTCGAGAATGAACTGAGAGGAATTCATATTTATTAAAACAATAAACATAATCTTTTTTGTCACACACATAAAATGAAAGCGTAGCTAACCGATAAACGATGGAAGCGGTACGTGTAGGCGATATTGGAATGGGTAAGTAGCATGAGAAAGTAGCAGTATGTTATCAACAATAACATATGTAGTAATATCAGTATTCTTTGTGTCACCTTACTCATATTTAACACTCATTATCACACTACCGTAAGTGTAAGCGTAATTTTCATTAATTTTAAAATGACTTCATTCACCCACAACAACATAACAAGAGGATCCGTCGTATGAAAGACACATATCGCTTATAAATAACAATGCTAACGATAATAGCGACATTGTAATGAACGAACATTTTTAGAGTTAAACAGAAAATATAAAAATCAAATGATATATTTCCAAATTTGTCTTCGTCTTCGACGGAATAATTTTGCTTTCTCGAGTCCAGCAAGAAATGATTGTGAAATGTGGTCGAGGAGTTGACCAAATGCCAAGCCTTCCTTTCCAGGTCCACCCTAATTTCGTCAAGATTAAATTTTGTATAGGAAATTTGAATAAAACAATCAGCTAATTCAAATTCTTTCTAAAATTCCCAAACAAACTTACGTGGAATGTTTTATTCCCAAAATAATACTTCGTATCCATCTCAATTCCTTTCTTAGTATAAGTTAGTGTTCTATTATTACCATATAATTTCCCATCGAGAAGCAATGCGTTAGCATTGCTCGTTTCAAATGATCCATTTTTTTCACTTCAAAAAATTTTTTTGTTAAATTCATAGCATTAGTTAGAAAAGATAATTTATAATCTTTACATTTCATTTGAACGATTTGTCATCTTTTATTAAATAATCTAACATCACTTTTTTTTGTGAATTTTAAAAATTTTTCTAGAACTTTAAATACTTAGCTTAATGAAGCATGAAATAGAGCAAATGTGCTTTAAATTTAGCAACTGATATATACATATATGTTCAAAATACTCAACAACGTTCCTCACACGGAACCTAATGGAAATAGTACTTTAATGAAATTTTCCCAACTTTTCTCAGTTTGAGAATTTTACATCAAAATGAAAAATAAAATAAATAAAGCTAACAGGAAAGTACTCCCAGAAATGCCACCATATCCACCGATGTTAATTCCTTGCCGAATAACTACCTGTTTCTGTCCATCAGACCTATCATATACAGTTACGTTACCGAATCGGATCGGAATATTGTATTCATCTGAAATACTACTTAGATGGATGATAAATTCGTGTTTCCCTTTTAGAGATTGCAATATAAAATTAAAATCAAAAGAAAAAAGAATATTTGGTAAACTTCAAATGCTTTAAAATAATTTGTCAATTTTCAAAGTAGACCGCTGCAGATGTGTGATTGACGATGGAAATCGATCACTTATGATAATGCCATACTAATCATTAAGTAATACGATGTACGAGCAAATCGAAACAGCAAAGATCAATGTGTTTAATTGTTTGATAAAAAAAGAAAAGGAAAAAAATAAAAGTAAAGATTTACTTGAAATAGAAATTGTAAACCAGTTGATGAGAAAAAGCACTTTACAGAACATCTTACTTTGAAAAGATCAATTCGTTAACTGAAATGAATGTAAAGGTCATTTGACTTTCACGATACTGCTGCTACAAACAGGGTCATGTCATCACTCACATTAAATATGTAAAATCATTTAACCTACAAGTTTCAGAAGAGAAAAATATTTGTCTGTGTCTTCTTAAAAATCTGAAAATCTTTTCTTAAAAATTTCTTAAAAAAATCTTCTTAAAAATCTGTTTTCTTAATTTTCAACGCATATTCCTCTCTTAAATTAAAATCAAACATCATAGAAGACTGAAACGTAACGAAATCTTTGATAATCAATAAAAGCTTTCATTATCAAAAGATATCAGTGAAATTCATGTGCTCAATAGGAGGGCGAACTAGACGATCGAATTATCATCTATGATACGCTTATCAGTAATAGATCGTGACCGGAGATATACGTCTACTGTGTTTATGTGCATAAAAATCATAATCCTTAGTGCTTAGATGAAGATGTCAACAGGATTATTACCTTTAGATATTCAAAAAGTTCATCTTTCTAATTTGCATTCCAAATAAGAAGTACCATAAATCAATCAGATGATAGCAATCATTATACAGTCGATCACCATATTATTCAGATTAATTACAGGATTACCGCGCCACTAATTCGCACATAGCATAAGCATAACCGTTTTTACTTCCATTTGGGATTTTGAAAATAATTGCTATTGTAATAAATAATACAGGCAATCAGGTAGATATTAACCAGAAACAGGTGGATGGATATGATTCATTCATTGCTTTCCTGTTTACAGTCAATCATTATCTCTCCGTTTGCAATTTTCGAAAAATACTTTCCTCTCGTTAGGAAGGAAAATGCATTCAATTACGGTAAACATTTCAGTGAGGAACGAGCACAGCTTGAAGAAACAAAACTGTCACCGGAAACTGTCACCAGAAAAGAAACCGTATGATTTTGAATGTGATGATAAGAGTTCAATGAAAAAAAAAACAATCTTTTTGAAATTCTGAAATTATTTCAGATTTCACTCTTTTTTGCTTGCAATACGATATCATTCGATGTTCATTTTTAAATTTTTTAAATTCATATAGCTTTAGAGCATATGAGGCTGAAGCGAAAATTTCAAATTTTCAATCGTTTAAACTTGAATTTTTCAATCAAACAGGCGCATGTATGTTCGTCTGGGAGAAAAAATCCCCACCTTTTTGACTCTCAAATATTTTATTTACAAATAAATGGAAATTGTAAAACACGATATGAAGATTTCCTATATTTGATATTTCAATTTTCAAAATTTAATTAAATACAGCAAATTTTAGATACAATTTGATACATTCGAATCTATTAAATATTACTTACACCTGTAAATTTCACATACTTAAAATGCTCGATATGCAAATTCAGTTTTGTCGTCATTTCATTATACCTTTCGATTTGTATTTAGAGAGCTGTAATTGAGTTACGTGATTACTTATTAAAAATTTACCGAATATATTTTCAAGCTTCATTTTGAGTAGTACATATAGCATACAACGAAAATAAGGCAAGCAATACAAAAAGGGATGGGAAGATGTCAAATAGATTGGTGCACTACTTTTTCATACTGAAAAATTGTTAATAATTAAAAAAACAAAGCCAACATTTTTGTTTTGGCCAAATAACGATGAAAGTAAAGAGCCTAGAAGATGAGGATAACTATTCGTTCCACTAAGTTTAAAAGTCAAAAAATGTTTGAATATCAATAGTAATCATAAATGAATGAAAAAAAAGATGGAACTAAAATAAAAGCAAAGATTGAATATAATATGATATGAATATTTGTGCAAGCATATTAAAACATACTGAATAGCTGAAACTTAAATCAAATAAGAATTCATATTTAACACTACAAATTGAATTTCATTTCCTATTTTAGGCAACTTTTTTTGTCAAAATTTCATTTTATAACTTTGCAATTAACGAGTAAAGTAAAGAAAGGAATAAGATAGTTTTAACTTAGTTAAATTGTGCATTTTTTTTATCAACGATAAAATTTCAAGATGAAATTTCTATTCATAAATTATCTAAACAATTGTATTCCTTCATTTCATCTGCTAATTTCAATCATAGTCTGTTGCTCCATCTTCCAAAAATTTGATCAGTTCATTGGGAAATATCTGCTGATAACATGACAGTTTGTTATCACTATCAACAATACCAGTATCATCGTTAATTTCAAATTTGCGGTAAGATATTCCATCTGAGTCATATGGACTATTACAAAGATGAAGTAGAATGAATCGTCCAGCAAGCCTTTTCAGTGTTGAAGGCTCAAATGTTGTAAGACCAAATAATGTTCGACAAGATGGTGTAGTTCGTTCAATCAATTTCGAGCAAATTTTCAATTGCAATTGACAAACCTGAAATACATGGAATTATTTGTTAAATATTAATTCCTACTAAAAGCCTAAAAATGAATTTTGCATCGCAATGACAACAATTTATAAGAAAAAAAAGAGAAGGGAAGGTAACTAACTTCCAGTATAGCAATTCTGTAAGTTGGTAGTATCTTACGATCTTCACCGCTTTTCATTGTTTGTTTATTGCTATCAATGAAATTTCCATTATTCGAATATATTCCATTCAGTGCGTAACTTGACAGTGATAATTAATTAATTAATTAATTGATCATTTTGCCTGATGCTAAAAATTAAAACTGTAATAATTTACGAATATATTTATACAAATTTAAAAATCAATCATTCAACTATTCTTCAGTCACAAAATACAAACATACAATTATAAAATAATGGAAGAGTTGTCAAAGAGTATATTTGACAGTAAAACGATCCATTAATCCAATCGTACAGTAATCATAGTGGCTCATTTAATTTAAATTATTAAATTAGTGAATTGGAAGGGTTTTAAAAGAATTTAATCGCTAATTCTAACATTTATTCAAAGTACTATGTGACCAGTTTGTCTATTTCAACAATGTAATCGTTTTTTTTTCACTTATAGGAATTTTTTTGATGAAAAGTTTAAATAAGTTGGATTTCATTTTGATAAAAATTTTCTTAAACAAAGATCAAAGTAAAATAGCCTAATTCATTAAAAAGATGCACACCTGATCATCATCATCAGCACTTCGGTGATATAACGCTCTCTTTTATTAAATAATTTTTCTAGCAAATAGAATGTACTACCTGCTTATCTGCTTAAAACATAAGTAATAACTACCTTTAACAATGAGTAACAGTCTAAAATTTTTTGTTGTATGTAATATTTCGATGCAAACAGAAGAGGAGGCTTAAGATAGAAAAGCCAAAATTGAAATAGGCAAAAGTTTTTTAAGAAAGTTTGCATGCCAACTTCTCTCAAATATCATTGATCGATTGATTTGTACGTACATCAATAATCTTTTCTCAAATAATTGCAAATTTTGAATTTGACAAAAGAAAAAGAAACTTTTTTCTTCAAATTCTCATTTTTTATATATTTTTTTTCACCTCAATACTTCCATCTATTTGCAGCAGTGCTTCTTTTCTGTCGTAGAATTTTCTCCATTTCCACTAAAGTTTCTACAGGAACCACAACACCTGTACTTACCTGTCATCAGACGATATTCCGAAATTACTAACAGTCATGCAATGGGTGCTTATTGTTCAAATGGAAGGAAATTGAAGATAAATCGATACAAACATAAACTTTGTACACAAATTAGAAAATTTAAAGTTGGAATTCTTTAAAAAAAAACATTTTAAATACACAACTTAAATATCAATTTCTTTTTCTCAAGTCGATCATATTAGCAAACTTTTCCATCTATTGTAATTCATAAATTACTTTCAAATTATATTTAGCCTTAAATATTGCTTGATCAGTTTAGATTTAATTTCTTATACTTACATATAAAATGCTTCGGAAATTTGTAAGAAATTTTTAAAATGCATTTTAAATATTTACCCGCTCCTCCCTCTCCTTCTCCCTCTGCAAAAAAAAAAATTAATTGCAATTAAATTTCCTTCAAATGAAAAATGTAAGAACTCAATTAATTGTCATTTTAAAAATTGAAAAAAAAAGGGAGGAAGAAGAAAGTTAGGATGAATGTATGTGAAGGCAATTACTGAATGAAAAATGCCTGCTAACAGGACGGAAATGATGAATGTTTTTAGAAGTGAAACAAATCAGCCTTAAATTAACAACATTCTGTTAAATACTTGTCCAGCACACTCCTTCCTACTACTCTTATTTCTTCCCTCTCTTCCTCTCCCTCTCTCTCTCTCTCTCTCCCTTTTGAAATTTTTATCACTCTTAACATTTTCCATTAATAGTGCTTACTTGTGATTTTCATAAATAATCCCTCTCTCTCTCTCTCTCTCTCTCGCTCCTTTCTTTTTTTTTAATTTCACAATTTTTTCCACTCATTATTCATCGAGTTTTTTTTTTGTTTTATCCATTCAGTCCACTTAATCAGAAGAAGAAGAAGAGGCCAATAGCATCTGGAAAACTAATGTATGCTTTAGTAAGAGTTATTGTTATTGAATTATTAAAAAAATATTCTGCAAAAATCTAAAACGAAAAATAAAATATTTTAAAAGTACTGAAATAGAAGGAGTGGATTGGAATTTTTAGATTTTAAAAATTAACAAATATACAGTATGCAACAAATGTACCTGATACGATCGTTCAAAGAGACAAAGAGAGAGAGAGAGAGAAAAAAAATGCATAATTTGTTCGAACCGTATTATTGTACATATTTATTGATTATATAAATTATTAAGAAAGTAAATTAAACAATCAATGATTTAATTCTAACTTATCAGTGATAAGTTAAAGTAAAATTATCGAGCAATAATTGGTGATTATTGATTATATAAATTATTAAGTAAATTAAACAATCAATGATTTAATTCTAACTCTCTTATCAGTGATAAGTTAAAGTAAAGCTATCGAGCAATAATTGATGAAATGAGTTTCTAAGAGAGTGAAATTCAATAAGGTATGTAGTAGTGCGGCATACCTTACTGATACACAAAATAGATATGTGAGGAATGAATAATAATTGAGAGAGAGGAAAAACAGGAGGTGTGTGTGTGTGTGTGTGTATATAGGTGTACGTATATGTGTATTAAATTAAATAATATTTTTCACGACACCTTGACAAGACTTAATAGACTAACTTAACCTGTCACATTTCCACAATTATGAAATGATTTGTTAAGTTTGTTGGAAGTAACAAATCTATCGGTGGATGAGTGGAGGAGACGGAAGAAGTGCTGCTAAAATATAACTGACACCTATTATCGCATGGCACAACAACTCTTCCTGTTCTTCAAGATGAAATTTGAATGATTTTAATTTTAATTAAACATATGAGTTTCATAGTTATATGTGTTCATATATAATAGCTATGGTGATAGCTACGCAATTTCATTATTTTCAGGAATCTTTTCAATTTTTTGACTTATGCCAACTAGCACAATCCATGACAAGAAAGACTTCTCGTGTTCGTTACATAAAGAGCAGGTAGATAATAATGAAAAAAAAGCCACGCTTCATTAATTAACGTTAATTAATGAAACTTTAGGAATTTAATTGTAGAGAGGAAAGAAGAACGATGTGAAGTGGAAATTTCGAAAAATATCAACTCATTTCATTAAATACTTTTGCACATAAAATTTATTAAAAAAAAATTATGCATTGTGAAAAAGCCAATTCGATAAGAGTTAGCAGAAAGAAAATTAATTTCAATTATTAATCATTTTTAATATTTCTTAAGTATTTCATTTTCTTCACTCTACTGAAATGAAAGAATAATGAATATTTGAGCAAATTTTATTGAACACCTAAATAGAACAAATAGATCTTTGCAAGCTTTAAAATTTTTTATGATTGCTTAGCAATGGTCAAATGACATCAGATAAGGCTCAGGCTTAACCTGTTCTTTATATGAATACACCTGCTCCACAAGGAACCTATGAGATTTGAATAAACCTTTCACATGCATCACTGATAGAACAATCGAATGAATAAACGTAATTAAACGATCGAAGCTCTTCCCTACAGCTGTGTTGTAGGGCCTACAACAGTGTTTGTAGGGAAAAATGTAAAATTCTTTTTTTCTAAATTTACAAAGTAATTCCTAAATAAATATATAAATATTTTCTTTATGATATTAAACAAAGTAGTTCATCGATGATCACATAAGTTTACTAAAATGCAAAATCAATGAAGTAGTCGTCCAATAATTCCTCCCATACATTACTCACACTTATCTTTTACTTAAATATAATTGTGCAACGATAATTATACATTCCAGAATTATTCATCAACTAACATTATTTATCGCTTTCAAAAAAAAAATAAAAAACAGACAAACAACAACTGTTTAAATGAAGGTAATTTAAATTTATGAGATGAAAAGTTAATAATGCGGTAAAGAATAACAATCAATTTTCCAGAATGTCCTTGAAATATTGTAAAATGAAGTCATAAGGCCAAAAGAGTCTAAGCCCACCAGATTTATGCCATAAATCCAAACTACCAATTATGAGTGGTAAGCGCATATTATCATGCAAATAGCCATAACGGGAAATTTATTCTTTTATTTGAAATAATTGAAAATTACATTTATTTCATTCCTCACTTAAATAACCCAACCATCGATAATGTTTAACTTTTGACTGAAAAAGAAAAATATTGTCGAATAGCTTCTTCTTTTTGGCTAACAGCAAAGCAAATCATTTTTAACATAAAGCTGAACAGACAGACGGACACACACACACACACACACACACACACACACACAGACTTTAGCACAGCTATATTTATGAATTGCAAAAAAAAGGATGGAAGAAAAAGCATTTTCTAATCTTTTGAAAAGTTAGGCCTATTCTAAAAGAGAAAATGAAATGAAAATTTTTGTTTATTAGCAAAAAATTTGATTTGTCAAAAAATGCGAAATGTGTTTTTTTTCGCCTTAAATAATCAAATAACTAAACAATTCATCAAATTTCATATTTGAAAAAACGCACGAATTGGAAGGGAATAATTAATTGGAAGGATGATTGGGGCGTTATGTTGTCATCAATGTTTTAAATATCATTAACTAATTGATATCATACGTTTACCATTTCCAATAAATTTCAATTTCGCAAATAGCTCAATGCTAAATGAAAGAGTATTCGAGCGGATTTGTCTTATCGTGCAAGTGCGCATTTAGATTCGGTAATTTTCTACAGCCAATTATTATTCACTACTTTTATTGCTATGCGTTTATCAATAAAATTCATTTTAGAATGTTTGAAGCAGCAAAAATTCAAACCACTTTTTTTTCAAACTATCCAATATCCCAATAAGGACACTGCAATGATTTTTTTTTTTGCACTATTACACTGAGAAGTAAAATTTCTGAATTGCATTCAAACAGGTGTAATTTCCCTTCTTCTTTTACTCTTTCATGAAATTCTTAAAAACTTTTGTCTATGAAATACTGAAATGGTTAAGTGAAATGAAGTGAAAAGGGATGGTAATTTTTCTCGGAAAACTTATATTATCTGTTCTGAAAACAGAAAAATAGACTTAGTAAAGAGAAATTTCTTGCTGCAAATTCAATCAGATCAAAGTTCGGATTCAATTAAAAAATTGCTTATCAATGTAGTAGCTCATGCTATTGCTATCTCATTGTTTGGTGCTTATTCTAATCACTGACATCGTTTGAGAATGCAATTTCAAAGTGTTTTCTTTATTATTACAAACAACTGCCCACATGTAATACCTCTTCTTCTCTCTTTCTCTATCGCTTGATGATCAAATTTCCAAGTACAATTCCTTTGTCAATTATGGATAAATTGAGAAATTAATTTATCTTTGTGCAATACCCGACTAACAATATTATTCCCTAACAACAGCTACTACTATTACTACCACTGTTACTACTTCTACAACAACAACAACAACTACTACTACTACTATTACAATTATGTTATACAAAGCTATAGGCTTTTAACGTATCTTCTATATTAGAAATTTCATCTCAAAAAAATGACATTTATAGAAAGTTAGACAAGACGTTTACCTTATTTTATCGATATGTTACCTAACATTAACATACAAATATGAGTGAGAGAATGTGAAAGAGAATAGATTATCGATCCATGTGGAAAAGAAGGAAACTAATGATATTTTTTCTGCTCAATGTGAATGATAATTTCATCAATACACTAATGAATTTTTTTAAAACAGCAATTACCTGACTGTACCCAAGTTTGTAATTGTTGTACAGCGGAAACTCAACAATATGTGGATGGATAGGTGTGAAAGTAAAACAAGCAAGGCTTCACATATAACAAGTACACATTAGTACTCACATCACATTAATATAATACACTTGCGTATTTATTGCCCTTCCAATACAAGCACTTTGTGGAATTTCAAGATAATCAGAATCCTTAAAGGTCAGAAAAAAATAAACATTAATAATGAGATTGAGGGAGAATAATGTCAGTGATCGATCTCCACAACATTTTGCAATCCCTTTACGGTAGTGGACTACTCGTTTACATTTTATTTTTTACGTTATTTAGATTACTCATTCACAGAACCACGGAAATTCCTAAACAAAGGATACTACTTTTGACTCATTTATCTTTATTTGCTAAAGATGACGTGAACAGTGATACAGTACAATACTTCACTCCGCGTGGTGAGGAATTCTCCCACTAATGTTAATAAGGAGCAATAATACACCACCTGCTTCCTAGGGATGTGATTCGATGACAGGAAGAGTCCTTTTATTTCTTATTTTATATGACATTCGAAGTTCGAAATTCAAATTGCAGCCTTGTAGAAATGGAAGATAATTTAATTTCATCTAAATTTAAATGGGAGAAACAATAATTTCACATCAGCATATCTTTTTCAGTGTCTCCATGATTCTAGCTTTCAAGTTTAACCGATTCCTTCACATCTGCGGCACTAATACCTTAGGGAGAACCACTTTTGAAAAATGAAGTGAAGAATAAATTCAATGAAAAATTTATTCTGCATAACTTTTTCAAATGCATAAAATTTCAAAGACAAGGAGACAACTTAACAATGTACACAGACCTTCGCTTCGTTTCCTTTCGGTCCTCCTTTTTTTAGTTTTCTTTTGGTCTTTTTAAAGTCCACCTTGTTTTTTCCATAATCACTGCAAGGATCAAAAAACAACAATTAATATTATTTTACAACAAAAACTAAGTAATTAACAAAATGGAAGCAGCGCCACGTGTTTTTTTAAATGGCCACTAGTTCTGCTTACATCTACTATTACATTCAATCTTAAGAGAACATTACCAGCAAAATCCAAGTTTTAAGAAACATTGCTAATGCAAGGCCAGTATTCTGAAACCATAGCATAATATATGGAATGTACTGCCGGATTCATAAAACACATCGTGCCACCAGCTCGGCGAAGTTGGCGTTCCTGAAAGTTGTCAACCTAATTACAGAATCAATTCTTCTAATTCGAATTGTTATTTATTATACAAAGCTAATAGATAAATAACTCAAATATCAACCTTCCTTTATCTTTGAGAAGTATAAAATGATTAAAAAATAACTTCCGTACCTGTCTATTGATATCACCAATGCAAATCCAAGGTGAAGGAGACGTTTCATTGGTATTCAACGCAGCAACAGCAAATTTGGAGTGATCAAGCGCATTTGAGAAGGTAATATTAAAAGGCAGAGCAATCTTTTTCACATTCAGAACCTAGCATGAAAGAACATAAATTATTAAGTTTCAGTGCCTAATCGCATCACAAACATATTTTTAGTACAATTAGATCAGTACTAAGTTCATTAGTGTTAACTATTATATATAAGCATTTGTGCCCAATTTCTTCTGTATCGGAAGATATTTGGAAAGCAAAAATAAAGGGGGAAATAAACTCTAATTATAGCTAAATCACAAAGATAAAATAATATAGATAAATACCTTATAAGGACTGCATTTACGGCAGCAAGATCGCAGATTCCTGTTCTTCGAGGTTTCATGTTGCCAAGTTTCTGCTCTCAAAGAAGTTTTAAGTGTGGGTGCTACGAGATCACAATAAAGGTCTAAAATCAAAAATCAGTGTAGTGTCGAGTTAAGTTGACAACTGAAAATACCATGGTTAAATAGCAATATCTAAAAATATAAATAATGTAAAGTTACTACCTTTGTTGAATGCATTAATCTTCGCGAAGTGAACAAATTCATTGCCTGCAGAAGAATTGATCACAGCACGACTAACATAAGGAACCACACGTTGATGTTTTTTTGACACTACCTCAAGTTTATAATTTTGTTTTGAATTAAAAATTAATTGAAAATCATTTTGCTCCTGCAAGGCAAATATTAAGAAAAGTCTAAAACATCAATTTTAGTTCGAGTTCCTAAACATCGTAATCGAGCTTTTTTAACATTGTAATATTTGAAGAGCTTTTAAACCGACCTTCACAAGAATAGGTATGTCAGCAGCCATTTCTGCAGGGAGATGTCGTGAATAAATGAATAGATGACTGTAGAACAGCTGAATAGCTAAAAAATTCCAAATTAGATCATTAATTCAAATACCTAAAGACCAGGATTAAAAGACAAATTTCTTCTTTTCAGTAACCAAAAACTAGCGAACAAACTTGTTGACTACGTCATAAAAGAAACGAATGCTACTTGAATTTCCTAGAACCCTAAAGTTGAAAATTACCGATCTTATGGAGTTGTGAATAGGACATTGAAACACATAATCCCATTTGTCCGTAATGGCGCCCAGTGGGTGGATATTCATAAGTATCATTTCTGGGAAACTTTGGTATGCTGTGTATCAACCAGAAACCATTAGTTTTTCCAAATACGACAACTCCTGGAAAATTTACGGCTGAACTGATAAGAATAAAAATAAAGTTTTGTTGAACAAATGATCATATTTTTATCAAAGAATACAAAGATGCTGATAAAAACTGTCTAATCATATCAAAAGTTATTTCATAATTGTACATCCATATACCTTTAGTATGTCCTGAACTTCCTGATGCAGTGTTATTGTTGGGATATGGAAATTCATCATTATAAAATATACTGAATACCTGTAAAATAATGACACTAGAGTGACGACTTGTCAAACAATACATTTATGTTATAATTCATTCTAGATTTGAGTTAAATTACTTGCTTATGTACGCAACAGTTACATTGGAATTTCACTTAAAAATCCAGAAATAATCCAGAAATCAACTGGCAAATTTTGTTTCTTCCTTACTGACCTGGAAATTGTCATCAGCAGCAAAACAAGCAGAAACAATAAAAATATATCAGGTCTCACCTGACGTGCTGGAGTTGTTGAAGTAAGAACAATTGCTGCTTTGTTTTCCCTTTGGTTGTCTTTTCTTTATACCTGCTTATGCTTTTGCTTTATTTTTTGGTTTACTCTGCTTAATTTTCTTATTTTTCTACCTTTTGAGCTGGGTGCTTTAAATACTGTTTATGACTTTTTGCTTTTGATTTTCACTCATCAAGGTATTCATCTCATGTTTCTTCAAATTTGCCTTTGAATGTGTGCATTATTTATAGCTTTGGGCAAATAACGAAGATAACAATGCATGGTTTTGTTTTGAGTTATTTTTTATTACTAATTTTCTACTACCCAATATATGTAGTGTATCATAAATTAAAAACCAATGATACTAAAGCATGCAGTTTGTTCGAGAACCCTTCGTGCTGATATTAAGCAGGGGATGTGCTAAAACTCACGTCAGGATTGCTTGCGGCGTCGTAATACTGTTGCAAAGTATATCCAACAGCTTGCTTTGGGTTATCAATGTCGACTGTCGAAAATGACCACTCTTCATGGTTAGCATCCATGTATAAGAACGCATATCCACTACGAAGAGAGTTTGCCGATGATGATCTCCTTATGCGATTGATTTTGTAAAATATAAACCTAAATTGTAAAAAGTGATTTAAAGACGAATGGCTGCAAAGTTAGATCCAATGTGAGGAAAACTCCAAAATAAAACTTAGTTTCAGAAACACACCAATCAACATCTTCATCGTTTTGATCACGGCACTGGAAACTAAGTCCAATAGCTGGGTGAAGAATCAGTGAAAACAATAAGCTTAATTTTAGCAACATTTTTCTGAAACATATGAAATTTTAAATAGCTGACTGTTCATCAAAATATGGAACTCAGTAATAATAGCAATATATTATTCTATCCTTAAAGTCACAGAACTTGAAGGCCTAACGCCTGAAAAGCAATAGTAGTCGGAATAAATGTAAAGAAATTCCGGGTAGTTGCATTTAAGATCGCAAATTATCCTATTTATCTATCTGCAAGTTTCTTAAATCCCATAAATGATGATAAAGATTTCTATTTTATGTTCTCATAAGCAAGGGGTTGTCATTGTAATTTCCAACTTCTTTGGTTCAAGCTATTTTTGCCCATTTTTGGTCTTCTTCGATTTGTTTTCCCTAAAAGGCTTAACCAAATTCCATCTAATCCCCTGCAGAAATCGCTGTGATGAAATGACACAGTTCATAGTCATTTTATAAAATTTACAAAAGTAACTTTTCACAAGTCAGGCACTTAAGATACAATGTTAGTATAAGCAGTTCCGCGATTGACAAAAAATTCACTATGTAAAAATAAACAATTAATTCCTGACTGTAATCATTTCAAAATGTTGCTAACGATTTTTCAAAAACATTAAAAAAACATTAAGCTAAGTTTATCAAAAGACAGTACAACAGTGGTTCGTATAGAAAATTCTAGTGCTAACATGGATTAGAACAGATTAGAACATTCGTCATGCACACCATAAAATCCTTTAGGAGACAAGAATACAAATTACATGATGTCAAGAAATTAAGCTACGCTACGTGAAGGTGGGATGTGATCCAAATCACAGTAAGCAAAGATGAGATTGCTGCAAACGCGTCGTAATTTGAAAAGAGATAGCAATGAAATTTATGCGAGCATAAGGCATTATCAAATTGAAGGTAACGAATGTATGACAAGTACCTAGAGATAAATGAGAGCTAATGAATAAATGCGCCGCATCTCTAAATTACAACTAATATGCCAATTCAATAGATAGCTCATAAAGATCAGAAAAGCACAGTGGCTATCTTATTAAGTCAGGTATATTACAGAAGAATTTTTTTTATGATAAATAATTCTGAACATACAAGCTCCTTATTTGCTAAAGCAAAGCACAGTTAAAAATGATAAATTACTTGAATTATTTTCAAGATAATACATCGGTCTACGCCTACACATGTTTGAATAAAAACAAGATACAAGGCTATGCATCAAATGAATGCTGTCAAGAAAATATACAGGAAGTGATAAATGAGGAAGGACTTCAAAACGAACTTTAATAAAATTTAATGTATTTAAAAATGACATTTGAATAGTTTAAAAGTCAATGTCAATGACTCAAATTAATACCTATGCATTTTCAAGCCATTTGGATCATTTTTATCATTCTACAAACCTATTTAAATATCACCAACAGCTCCCACTCTTCCTCTCCAAAACCGAAACATAGAGACATCGATTATTCCGTTGAATGTTATTTTGATTTATTTTGTATTTAGCGACGCGGTCAGCTCTTTCGGAAACTGTTGTATCCGATATTTTCTAAGGAAATTCTAAATTGAGGGGGTGACGGTGGCTGACTGCTAGTAAATCGCATTAATTCGTAAACTCCGTGAAATCATAAATGTTGAAATGTGTAAAAGGTCACGTGACAAGCTTCAAAATATGTCTCTTTTCTTTTGCGTCAACTACATATCAATGTTGATCTTCTGGACGATATCAATTTATCTCATTAATAATGCGACTTTTTTCTGTGTGACACAAAAGCATGAAAGTAAGCAAGAGGTCAGTGATTGCTACCGGATTTTCTCTTTCCTTCCTCTGTGTCTCTCTGATTTTCCGATTCTTCATCACCAACAGTTCCATTTTTACCTGTAACAAACATAAACTTAGAATCGTTGACAAATTACGCATATATTGTAATTTTAATAGATGTCGAGTTTTTGTGAAGTTTTAGGGTTAGGTTTCGCTAAAGTTTTAACGCTTGTTAATTTTGCTGTTTGAGAGATAAATACCTTTTGCAGATTGTCCCTTCGGGCTAATAACGGAATGAAATGGCGGCACAGGATCATCTAAGGCGAGTAGCTCCTGCTTAGTGAAAACCTTTTCCATAAAAAACATTCTAATAATTACCATAAGGACTAACTGAAAACAAATTATTAATAAGCTGCGTTGCAGGCAAAAATTTATTATTTCGAGTTGACTGATAGCCAAAAGTATGAATCACACATTTCCCTAATTACCAAAAAAATTTGACAAAACAAATAACACAAATGAAAGTTTATACCATCAAAGGAAATATCATTGAAAGTATTTTTGTATACTTTACAGCAAATAAGCCAGCAATACTTAGAATTTGGAAAAAAGTAAACAAATGGACACGTTTCATACGGACTAATCGTAGCCACACATAATCAGGCTGCAAAATGATATTGAAGTAGAAATTTTCATTTTCTAAATTTCAAATTTTAATGTTGGTTAATTTATTTCTGACATTTAATTAAAACCAATTTTACTTTCAAAAATTGCGCTAACAAAAATTTTTTTTTTGCTTAACTCTTCCAACAAACCTGATATTTGATAGGCATAAAAAGCATTGCTATTCGTTGAATAAATTGCAAACCGAGCATGGAAACAACGCCCATATATAGAAATATTCCAATAAGTACCGGAAGAGGCACTAACTGCAAATTGAACATTTAAGTGACGCACGCACTCATTTTATTTTCATTCAGTTAGCTCACACAAATAAGTCATATAAAATATTCGAATACAGCAAATTGTACCTTAATTATAGGTGTTATAAAAACTGCGAAACCAATTAACAGATGAGCTAGTATCGCTGTCAGACGCTGTTCTCTGCAACGATTGTCTTTTTTTTTGAAAGGCTTGGATTGAAATTAAAATTTTCTAATTGAAGTTTTAGTAATTGTGAGTGATAACTCACTTAATACCAAGAAACTGTGCTTTTTCACCGGGAGCTGATGTATCGGATTGCAGACGAAGTGAGTTCACGTGCATCACTGATAACACTGTTCCGGCCACATAAAATGGCAATCCAAGTGAACCACAAATAACTATTAGTAATGCAATCACCAATAAATCCAAATGATAACCAAAATCTTTCTAAAATTTTTATTTGTAATAATAATTAGCAATATCAAGGTAAGTTTGTCTGAAATGTTTGGTATGCCTCAATATGCCATAATCCATTTAATGAGAACAATTTAACAAATCAATAAAAAGGAACAAAATTTTAAGAGTTTCAAATAAATTCACAACTTATATCCTATTATATCAATGTATCGCTTTGCTACTTTGACTATTCAAAACATATGCGGACGCTTGTCAAAAATCAAATAGTTCATTTTCGAATGCGATCAACTATCGTTATTTTAGAATTTTACACATTTTAGTTCGAAAAAGTCATACTCGCAGTTTGTTATCCTTTCGATTGATAATAACAGCAGTGATCTGTTGATCCATCACAATTAGAATTGTGTAAAATATAGCTGGTAGTACAGCTATCAAAGCAACATACCAGTCTACTGATAATGGATTGATAAGCCATGGACGATCAATCGTTGGCTAAAATATGACTACTTCTCCACAATATTTTTATACTATACTTTGAATCCTTATTCGTTTCGTAGCTGTGTACGATGAATACGATAAGTTTCAAAATACACAAAATAAACAAACTCGGAAATTAGCAGGAATATTGAGTACAGGTAGCTCAAGACCTATAAATTTTGAAACAGCTGTCATTACTACAATAGCGATGAGAACACCGAAATCCGATATGCTATTACGAATCTAAAATAAATTTCGAGTTAAACATAACGATACTTTGAATGTAATAAACAAATCAAGAACTCATTCAAATTACTCTAATGAATGATAAGGAAAGAAATTATTTTAAGAAAATAACAGAACTTAAGTCAAAATTTGATTTAATACTTTTTTTGACTTCGTACTCAAAAAAATAAAAAATATGCAAAAATGTTGAATCCTTTAGTATCTTCTTTTTTTCTTAATTTTTAAAATTTCAAAATGTACCATGGAATTTAAAAAATATGTTCTTCTGAAAATGTTTAAGCCATAAGCCAATGCGAAAGTACCAAAGGTTAGTAAGATGGATAGCATGTAAACATCAGGCTTAAAGTGACACTGTAACCCGAATGCTTCACCTCCACGTTGACGACATTCTGCAATAATACAGCCAATATTATTATTCATTTACTTGCAGTAATATCATTGTTATACTTAAGTTAGTGTTTGGGGGACTAACTTAAGTATCACATCTACTGCTTTTCCAGAAAATCTGAAAGCACTAGAAAGGAACTGGAGAGATAAGTTTAGCATACGACAGCAAATTCCTGATGATACTGACCTTCAGCATCGATATCCATAATCTTTGGTCGCAGAGTAATGTTATTTGAAAGTATCATTGCCTTATTGAGATAACAAACGCAAGGTGAATCGAACACTTTCTATTCAAATTACAGTAAATTGTACCATTTGGGATAAATGATAAACTTGAAAGATGGAGGAATACCTCCAAAAAATTTTAAAATATGTGAAAAGTAAAACAATCAAAATGAACCTTTGGATCGACAATTATTGGCGCATCATGACTGATTTCAACAAGTTTTTCAAAGGACTGAATTATAAAGACAATTGATATCAGTGTTGCAAATGCTTCTTCGGTGAACCTAAAATGCATTATTATTTTGCTTTTTTAAATCTCATTTTCTGCTCCCTAAAATCCTCGATGAAATTAAATTATCGGTTATTAGGTATAAGCGCGCAGTGTGGGAAGGCGGAATTGGTACATTTAATGATGCTAACTTAAACGTAATATCTTAGTACAAGCTACTAACTCCTTGAAAACTTGTAATTAGTTTTTACAAGAAGAATATCTTGTCGTTAATTTAAAAAACATTGAATACCTGGTAATTAGACCAACAAGAGCAGACATATCAGTTGCAACCAAAAGAAGTAGTACCACGCCAATCCAAACACCGACCCAAAACCGAAATGGTAAAAATTCCCAACCATTTGTTCTAAACCAAGAAAATTTTTGATAATTTTTATCTAAGTAGCAAACTATTTGCTATCCAAAGAAGACACCGAAAGCATTGGCACTTACAAACAAAAATCGAACAAAATTGTTTCAAAAACGAGAGTTGGACCGGTCGCCGATAGAATGTTAAGCGGTTGTCCGGAAAAGAGGGCAAATATAACTCCACAGATACCACCGCATAGGATATTTTCGATAGATGCCTAAGATGGGATAAAAATTAAACCTTAAAACAAAAGAAATGCTTCATAAAGTCCAATTTCTTCCCAATACAGCTCAGTTCTCTGATGTTCTAATTAGTTAAAAAAAAAACTAATTTCAGCTGGTCAGCTCAGTTTAAATTAAAAAAGCTTTTTCATTCATCTTTTTTGATTTCGCTTTTTCTTTTTAATTCCGCTATATACTGTTTTAAAAGTACCTGAATAATAATTCTGTTAGACTATCTTCATTATTTAGATCAGTTAATGATCCTAAAATCAGTATAAAGAATGCTCGTACAATTTGGTGATGCAATGCTCGTTCCATAACTGCACCAAATGTAATAATCGATGTAATATTTGCGAAAAATAAAAATATCACTGCTGCAAAAGACTGACTCCATCGGCCGTGAAAGAAATCGGTGAAGTCAGAAACGAAATAAGGTGCTTTACGTCTAAAAAACATTCAAATTGATCATTTCAAAATTCCCAAATGAACGATTTCAAATTCCGTGATTAGTGAGTTTTAGTATAAAATCACAAAAATTAATTCTTATTTTACATAATGTAAAATGATTGCAGCAACTTCTAACTTACTTGATATCATTACACAAACCCCCAAATAAGCGACCGCTCCGCACAATATCAGTGTGTATATCCTTTTTACCATCTAAAACCGGTTCTCCATCAAATGGATCATCATAGGATGCATAAATCATTCCAACCGATCGAGCTACCTGCTAAATGCATAATGCTCAAGCAACTTTTTAACACTCTCGAAGTTTTCAATTTCAAAAACTCGAAACTTTAATCAAACCTGATCTGAATTAGTATTCGGCTCCCATCGTGTTTCCGTACTACAATTTCCGGGTGGTATAACAACCACTTGTGCAAAAAATTCTTCCAATGCATCAGCTATCGTATATGGCTCAAGTGAACATAGCGCTACCTTCCTAAATATCTGCAAATATCAACAGCCAATAGAAAATGTCGAAACCTTCATGATATGCTTGAAACTATTGATGAATTAAAAATCTAACAAATCGACCTTACGTGCAACAAAATCAAAGTTCAATTTTTAATACTCAACCAATTTAATACAATTTTTTAAAGCAAATTAATTCTAACAATGTCTATAAAAATAATACCTCATCTGAAAGCAGTGCACCTACACTCCTACCAATACCACGTGTTTCACTGTCGTAATGATCATGAGGATTGAGTAGTACAAACAAAAATCTTAAAGGTATCGGAACATTCGGCAATTCCGGAAAAAAAGCCTGAAACTTTTATGTGAGCATAAAAGAGAATACAAAAAATTACAAATTCTCGCTCGTATAGAAAATTTCACACTTTCATACTAAATGAAATACTAACTAAATTGTTCATACTAAATTTCGTACTAAATTGTATTTTACCTTAGCTGTTTTAAGTCGTAGAAATGCGCACACCGGTCTATCAATACCATTGAAAATTCCAGCCATAACAACTGCTCCTTCTGTGCCTTCTGCTAATTTCTTCATTTCTTTAGACGTTAGCTGCAAAAAGAAAATTATTAAATACTTTAGAAAGATTCAGAATAAAAGTTTATCCACTACTAATTTATAACGGAAACTGTGGAGGAATCAGATTCCTCAATGGAATGAAATTCTGATGGAAAGTTAATATTTTGTCTACTGTAGGAATAAATAACAGAATTTTGATCTTTTTATCTGATATTAGTTGATATATGAAATTTTAATCTGATATTAGCTGATATGAATTAACGACATACGTCAAGAATATTTTCTTCCTGCACATCATCATTCTCGGTACCTTCACTGGAAGGTTTTTTCACGACAATTCTCACATCTGAATGCTAAATCATTCATCATCTTTAAATGACAATGTTAGAGATATCAACAACGTGAATATTCAGTTAGCGATTTAAAGTAAGAATTCAAACCGTTTTTGATTTCCGTAGATGAAAGCATACGTGTACCAATAAGATGATATTTCGGACATAGTAATACATCTTTTACAATTGTTGAATTTTCCGCTTCCACTAATCCACGTTCCACCCATGCAGCGCATATTTTGTCGGAAAAATGAGATATAACAAAGTAATAATATTTAAAGATGAAATTTAGACGGTATCATTTTGATGACGCCTTAGTATCTTATTGTTTCCACAAGCGTTGTACTAAAATATTTTTATTTTTAAAAATCTAAATACTCATAAACGGATGCCACGATATCAACGTATCTTATCACTAATAGAACAGAATTATTAAATCTGAAATTGGTAGGTAATTAATACCTGCAACTTCGTTAAATGAATTTGCTTCAACATCCAACATAACGACTCCTTTACGAAGACAATTCTTGAGTTGTATCAAACCAATTACCGACAGAAGAGTGATGCGCGGTTTGGAGAATCGTGTACCGTCACCTTCAATTGTTTGCTCGTACTTGATCCATCTAAAAACGATCACAGCTTTGTTTATTACAGCCATCGATGATTTCACGAATGATATGAGGTGGTTGCTAATTAAAAAGGTGTCATTGAGCAAACTTGAAAGAGAAAATTCAATGACCTGGCTACTTGCTTCCATTGTTTTTGAGCCTTATCATCCTTGTCCAAATCCAACATTTCGGTATAAATTGGTGGAGTTTCCTCTAAATGTGCTTCCAAAAGCATTCGAACATTATGAATTGGACCTGAAAATAACCACGACTTCTTTGATTTTCTTGAATTTTTATAAATAACCATAAATTAGGAATACAACCAGTCAACTGTTATAGATATAAGTAAGACTCAAAAGAAGATGCTAAACAAAAGACTTACTCTCCGGGTGGTTTCCTACTTGCATAGATTGAACAGTGTAAAGAGGATCGAGTAACAAATCATCTACAAAAAAGTATGAGTTGTAACTGTTATCGTTGGAGGACCAATGAACAAGCTGATCTTTTAATTTAAATGGATCTTAAAATAAATCAATTTCTCTTATTTGAATTTAAGAAAAACTAATTAAGTGATTTCAACAACAATGCTAGTTTTTACTTTTTCCTACCGAAAATTCTTTTCAAGTTACGCGTTAAGTGAAATAAACCTCAAATAAACAGATAATTATTAATAAAAAGAGAAATAATATAATGAATGATGAGTTCGATCAGCAAACATAGAAAAAAAACCAAGTATTTACTACGTAAATAAACAGTCAACTTAACACCTACGTCCGCCAAAAACAGAAGGTCTTGGATATGTTTCAGTAACGCTCTTCCGACGCATCAAACTGGATTGACTGTCGGTCCGATTACGAATATCTGGTTGACTGCTGCGACGTTTCGTCATTGCTTTTGTTATTATTATTGATGATGTTGCTGCTTGGTGGCCCTAAATTCTGCTAGGCTTTTATTTCAGTCAAAAAAGTTCGCCAATTTAAATATTACGTGTAAAAAATAAAGCTATTGCTTTCTTTTTAATTCCATGTTAATAAGATACTTTAAATGATACTGTCATATGGTATTACACCACTACATTCGATTACTTCGTTAATATTTCGCCCAATATTAATTTGCTTATTTCACTTTCCACGTAATACAGTGCAAGTGCAACAACAGCAGCAAAATTAAATTAATCAAAATTTAACAGATTTTTAGAAAGGCTATCTAAAACGCAAAACGTTTGAAGTACTAGTACATCATATCGCTTCTCACGTTTATCATGTGTAGTAGTAACTAATATGTTCACTAATATAGTTTAGCTGAACTTTTGTTTGGATATATTAGATATTATTATTATTGAAAAAACACTGCGACTGATCATCCTATCCCAATCTTTTTTTTTTCAATTTCCACCGTACGCATACATCGATGCAACAATTATACAGCTTTATAACTTATAAATTATAATTTATTCCAACTAATCATTTCATCGAGAATAAAAGAACTGCATTTCCATCACTTGATAAATTATTTAAAATAAAAATTAGAAACAGTTGATAATATCACTAAAAAAAAATTTGATTTTTTTCAGGAAAAAAAGTTCAATTCATTGTACCACCAAATGGTTGCTTTTTTCTATAGAACAATTAAATGAATTAAAATTGAATAAGATTTGTTTCTATAAACTGATGTGGAAACATTTGTTAGTTAATAATCCAACGTAAAAATTCTATTGTACATCATTAAGGAGACAATAAAACTACAATTATTATCACAAAAATGATAATTATCATCTCCTCAACTTATCCGTACGTTGCTTGCAACGTACAACATAACGTAATTACTAATTATTAATTTTTTTTTAATAACATAATACTCGCTGATAGAGTTAAAAGAAAGAAAAAAATCCATATTTTTATTTTAACACGAACTGTACTTTCTTGCGAAATAAATGCTCCACCTGAAGGACAGTGATATATATCTAACCTGTGCAAACACATCATCTACCTTCATATTTTCAATAAAAATATATAGATGCGTGATAATAGCTGTCACGTGCCACGTAAGCAAGTAAACATGAGATTGCTGAGAGAGGAGTTGAATAAAAAGGAATTGATAGAATATTTATTGTTATAAATTCTCTATGATTGTAATAAATTGTTTCAGATGTTTTTTTTTCTCAATTTAAATCTTTTTAACATTTTCTTAAAAATTATTTAAAAATTTGTATTCATATACAATAAGGTTGCAAGTATAAAACTGTAGTTGGAAATTTATATTTCATTTAAAAGTTTAATTTACTCATGCAGCAGTCATTTTACCTCCTTGCTCCATTTGATTTCTAAAAATCAAAATATAAAAATGGAAAAAAAAATGTGAACAGAGAAATTTGCCCTTTCAGAGAGAAGAAGATAAATCATCTTCTTAGCGAACATACGACATTTACGGGGTGGAATAACCGACCGACCATTGCTCGATTATGACAAACTAGGAAGTTGACAAAGCTGTGTAATAGACCCTGTCATCAAAACCAATCGTTGCTCCCTCCCCCCTCTCCCCCCTGTTCCCCCGTCTTCACACAGCTTACCTATCTTCTTCCTCTCATCAACCGCAACCATTCCATTCTTCTCAACCACCGACTTTCATCTTCTTCAACCTATGGGAAGCCACTGCGTGAACAGTAGTCATCCGCTTGGACATTATCAACAATTAATTAATTTACATCTGTTGCAAACCATGAATTTTTGGAGAATTTTAAGAAGTAATCGAAGATGGCGGAATTGCTCAAAAAACTCCAACACTGCAATTTTCAATTTCTGATGCAGCAATTTCTTGCTATCTTTTATGAATTTTTGAAGGAATTAAAATAGATAAAAACGTAGAGAGATTTATGAAAAAAAAAAAACTAATATTGTAACGTCTTACTTCTGAGGTCAAAGAATGGCTGGTCTTCATCACTTTGCAAACGCAATTTGACAGATTGTGACAAAAATCGATATTCTTCGAAAAGTTTTGAAATTTCCTATCTGATCATTTAGGAAGATCAGAAGGATGTAGCAAATGATCTGAAAATTATAAATAAACAGTGATATAAAGTATAATAAATCCTTGTAGACAAAAGAAATAAGCTTGGTATTTCAATTTGGCAATTCTCAGGAATTGCAAAAAAAAAAATTATCGACGCTAAAAGAAATTTTAATTAATTCAATGAACATAATTAATAACTATCATAATATTTAAGATAACAATAATCGGACGATCGAATCCTCACACGATCGATTATGCTGGATGATCCAACAAACAAATTAGATCAGAGGTACTATTAATAATAGGGAAATTAAAAAAATAAACACTAAAAAGATTACAATTATGAAATTAACCTATTTCTTATAACTTAACCTTCTTCTATTAGAAAGTATAATAATTTCTAGCTTCATCTAAGATTACTTAAGCAAGCATTTTTATACAATCATTACGTTTAATATCATTTCTGAATCATTTCGACCGCATGTAATGCAAAATATTAAATTGTAAAATCAATTCTCGTACAGCAACTTGCTTACAATCACTTTTGAACATATAATTTTAATTTTGATGTTTTATTTGTTCGAATGCATTGTTCTCCTTGCCTCTTTGTAAGAAATAAACTATAATTTTTGTTGAATTATAAAAGGAAACTCGTCAAGGTATGATATCTTTTCACAGGCACACACACATATATATACATAACATTTACAAAGTTTAAATAGTTGTTATTTTGATAAGGAGAAATTTATCAAAGAGATATGCGCTACTTGTCACTATGCTTTGTGAAATTGTGCAATAGAGAAATGAATAAAATAATCAAACGATTATTGTCAGATAATAAATGAAAAAAAATTTCAACTTTACAATTGAAAATGAAAATAAAATTTTTTGGCGACTGTTCACATTTTCCTATAAAGGACAACAAGAACTCGTTTTAACAAGTTCAACAATTTTCAGGTATTTTATTTTAATTGCATACAGTATGGAATTTTCAGGTATTTTATTTTAATTGCATACAGTATGGACGTAGATTTTTGATCAACGTCTCACCATTGCGCGACTTCCACGTATCTCACTATTCCCATTTACATAATTTGGTAATGCAACCTAAATAAAAATTATATCTCAGAATGATTGCTTT
>JABVXW010000325.1:0-58885 GCA_013365375.1 Litomosoides brasiliensis
TATATATATATATTTTAAATTAGAAACAATTAAATACTATAATACTTATGCCGAGGTATTTAAAATAGGGAATAAAAAAGGTGATAAAGAGATAAAGAGAGAGAGAGATGGCAATGGTGGAATAAGTGAGAATAATAATTATATATTACCAGTAAAATGAATATATTTGATTGAATAAGTCATATTAGTTGTGGTAAATGATGATAATATTACATGGTAGTTTGTTGATCATAAGTGTAAAATTACCTTTGACAAAGATGATACAGTTGGTACTGTCGCAAACTTTATTACAGTTACATTGTCATCAGACGATGACAATTTCACCTTTGCCGTATTATCGCTTAAAGCTGTAGTGCTTTTATCTCCTTCTATCTCAAAACCTTCTAAAAAAATTATAATTGGAAAATTTGGAAAAAAGACCTTAGATATGATTAATCATTTTTTTTTTCAAAGTTTGATATAGCAATGAAAAAAATTTTAAGCAGAATACGATACATACCATCATGTTGAGTTTTTCGAATTTCTCTATGTGTTTTTATCGATTCAAGTTGTCCACTAGGCAATTTGGTATTTACAGCGTATAAGTTGCCACTTCGTCGAAAACTAACTTTGTTCAACTACAAAATAAAAAGTTTTTTTCAAAAGAAAAAATCTTAAGATTAGAAAAGAATTGGCTGTGTATAGTTTGTGATAATAATTCGAAAGACCTTTCTATGCGGAGGAAGAGATGAGGAAGTAAGGGAAATTTTTTCGAATTTTTCTCGTATTGATTCAATTTTTTTTGCTCTGAGATTTGCTTTCACATCACCAGGAATTACAGCACCATGGTATAGATATGTTGTATCATTCAACTCTACATTATCAACAATCTGCAATGTTACAACCATTTCATTCCCTTCAGGAAATAAAGTATCGTTATGCGAAGCTGACCAATTGATGCTCTTAGATTATACTTCTATTGTTTTCTTTTTTGAAAATTTAAATGTTTTCACAAAGTGTATACTTACCACCGCTGGTACAATGGGCAATTCACATTTTTGTCCATCGCAGAAATCCATATCATTTTTCGTAGCATTAAGAAAACTTTTACTTCTGTAATTGTAAAAATTAGCAAAAATTTCAAATTATTAATACGATAGAAAAATTCGAAATTTTAGTAGTATTTTCAATTTTTTCCAAATTCTTATGAATTTGTGGAAAGGACTAACGTAGGCTTTGAGGAAGTGAAAGTTTGCGTGTTGCAACGACGAATTTCACCAACTACAGTGAAGTTATTTTCCGCAGATGGTTTTCGCCGTTTAAAACGTGGTGATCGTACCAGTGGTACCGCATTTCGCTCCTTTGATAATTGCAAAAATCGAGCACATAACTTTTGAACTATGCCTGGACCATAACCAATTTCTAAATTTTCTAACTTATTTAATTGTTATGTTTAAGGCGGAATTTTTCATTTAATAATTTTCAAGAAAATTTCAAATAACCGTTTGCTGTAGAATCGCTATCGCTGAAAGTTTCTTCGATTTGTTTATTAAATTTGGGATTCTGAAAAAGGTTTGCTGAATTATTGAAAAGAATTCATTCATAATAGATTAATTAACATCGCTCTTTATGGTTATCGCTAATTCTTCCAATATAAATTCAATTAGTAGCTCAAATAACCTGCGATACAATCAGGTTAGCCTGATAAGACATAGAACTGATAAGATATTAGTTTCACTCATTTTGTCTATTAGTTTAAAAGAATATGAAAACAAACATTTGCATCGCTTGAAAACATTTTTGTTCTTTTCACAGTCACGTAGGATGGGTGCCTTGGTGAATGTCTGAAATTTCAGGGATAAAGTGAAACAAACTGAAATGCTATTGTTAATTTGAATGTTTCACGACCTGAAATTAACTTTGTTTTTTCAAAAACAATTGAAATTAAAAGAGATGCAACTTTGAAACAAACTTTCAAAATTTTTCCTTCTATTCAAATTTTTACAACCAAATTAACTTAGTAAAGTGCAATGTACTATAAAGTTATTGAATGTAAAACTGTTGAACGATCTCATGTTAGTTAAATTATAATTTTCAAACCCAACAGCACTGATAACAATTTTATTATTTAAACAGTTTTTTTTGGCGCTTTAAATAAATTCAACTCGCAAAAAAAGCTAATGAAATTAAAAAATATTCACAAAAAGTTGCTAAGACAATTTTACATGCTAATGAGCTATTAAAATGAAATAAATTCAAAAGTCACCTAGACTTTCCAACTATCATTAGTAGTTAGAAATGAATAGATAGGACAGAAATGAATTTTAAATAGGCGTCAAAGAGTAAAGTATCGTTTTTATTTTTTATGTATTCTTTCATTTTTTAAATTTAACAAAAAAATTTAATGATAAGACATAACAAGGATGGTAAAATATACGATTAATAAAACATTTATGCATGCATGCATGCATACAGTCTTACGCAAGCAAATCATATCGTTGTATGCATGCAATGATAATGACGATAATACGATTATGATAATAATAATGATAATGGTGATAATGATGGAGGTTATGGTCATGATAATGATGATGATGATATTAACAATTGTGTGCAAGTGGTATTGAGCAAAATTGCATTACATCAAAGGAATGTGAAGCGCTAGCTAGCTAGCTAGCTCATTGGTCAATCCATTTAGCTTAGCTAAAAAATCAACACTCTGCGTCGTTGTGTCATTTTTTGCACACAAAAACTAACCAAATAATATCATATAATACTAAAAAAAATCTTACAAAAATCATTTCATTTTAATATAATTAACAAAGGAAGAAAAGAATTTATTGATTTATGATATTAGGAAATTTTCCGGATTATCTATCCGGAAATTTCCATTTCATAAGAATTAAGAGAGTGGACAGTGAGAGAACAGAAGGAGTGAAGAATATCTGTTTCGAGATGTTTTAGCAAAGTAGCAGTCAGCCACTTCCTCAAAGTCCATCACAAACAAAGATTAAAAATTGATTCTGGAACCATGGAACCAGCGTAGATGAGAATGAACATGCATGGTGGTGGTTGTTTGCTATATAAGTATAGACAGACACACACACACACACACACACATACACACACACACATACACACACGTACACATACATACACACACATTCAAAATTTATCTTCCAAAAATTCTTAAGTGAATTGAATTTTAAAATAGTCCATACTTTTTGTCCGTAAAAGCGTTCTATAATTGTAGGACCAGTTTTATCTGTGTCTGTGTGTGTATGTGTTTGTGTGTGTGTATGTGTTTGTGTGTGTGTGTGTGTGTGTGTGTGTGTGTGCACAAATGTATGTATGTGTGTATGTGCAAATGTATATATACCAGAAAATTTTGATAAAAAATGGAACAAAATTTAAAGATGAACAAATCGTAGTAAAATTATAGTAAAATATTTAAAAGATGAGGAATGAAATTGAAGTGTCATTTACTAAAAGATAATTTCATTAAATTTCATTTCAATTTTTTTTTTTTTGTTAATGCCAGACAAATATTACAGGAAGAAAAGATACGAAGATGGAGAGAGAGAGAGAGAGAGAGGGAAACAGGGATATTGCTTTGTATGAGATGGACAATACCGCTTTCTTCATTCTTTCTTTTGTGCGCTCATTCGTGCGCTAAATGTATTAACTAACATAATATATTCTGTACACACACACATTACTTTATAATCATTGAAATTATTCAAATAAATAAAATGAAATTTTAACTAAATGGAATAACATCCATATGAAATAGCATAATCAGTTGGATGGATCGAATAATTTAGGTTTTATCACTTTGATTAGACTGTACTCTTCCAGTGGACGGAAAGTGAACGACTGATTTTAAATTGGCGAAAAAAAAAAGGAAAAAGTAAATTTTAGCAAATATCATTCATTCTCTTCTTTTTCCAAATAAATCTAAGAGATATGATTTGGAATTATAATTTGACTAAAATTTGAAAATGGTAATTAGCAGGTAATGTCTGTCTTCACATAACCTAATTAATGGTCAACTTTGCAATTCTTGTCTTGCAAAATGAACACTAAGGAAAGTGATAGAAGATTCTTCATATTTTAGTAACAATTAAATTTAATTTAGTGGAAATTAGTAACAAATAAATACAAATAAATAAGCAAATAAACAAATATAAAAAATAAATGAGTGAATAAATAAACAAATAAATAAATATAAACAAACAAATGACAGTACTTGTTGTATAGACGTCGTCATCAGCGCGTTATCTTAGTACAGTTAATGATTATCTTTGCAGCGTATGACATAAAGTCACTTACGTTTTATTTTCAGACGGAAAATGACGAAAAAGGCTAACGAGTGAATGGCTTTACACGTTTGAGATATCTTAAATATTTTCATTAGTTTACAATTTTTCAAAACATTCTGGTTAAATATGGTATTTTGTCATAAATTTGTTGTGTAATTTTCCACCTTTTCTCTCTTCCCTCTCTTATCCCAACACATTTTCAAGCATCGATTGACAATCGAAATCGATTTGTATAAATTTGAAATACTTTGCAAAGTTAATTAAAGTTTTTTCTTTTTTTTAAAAAAGCATTTCAGCATTTCATTAAAAAGTTAGGCAAAAAAAATGAAAATCAATTGAAAAAATTTAACGATAATGAATGTTGCACGAATGATAAGTTTCCATTACTATCTTTTCCGGTATATCTCGGTACACTTGCAGAAGTTAATTAAGTAAATACTTAGAATATGTTTGCACCTGTAAAAGCTGATAATTACTCACCTCTCGTCATTCATTCTCTCTGATGTACACAAATGATATTTTTGGCCTTTCGTTTTTTTTCGCAACTTCTGATAATTCACATAATATTGTGTAAGTCTATAGAGGACAATTGCGCATCACATTGCAAAATGCTAAAACCAAATGCACCTAAAAAATGAAATATGACAATTACTATTTTTTCAAATTATCTTTTGTTTGCCGAAAAATTTGTGATAATTTTATAATTTCAAAATTTAAAACACATATCTTACAAGCATTCTTTTTTCACTGTGATAATTTTACAATCAATGCTGCTTATTGATAGAAGTTGATAGAGCACGAAAAAACTGTTCAATTAATTAATTAATTAATTATGTGCATTTACATGTGTATTTACGTGATCAGAACAAGCAACTTTATGCAATTCGTTTCTCATTCAAAGGGTAAATTTTCAATTTCTTTTGCCGATTATTTGTCTGTGAAAAGATTTCCTTGAAAACAGAATCTTTTAAATTTAAATTGGAAATTCTAACAATTTTATCAAGGAATGACTTTATTTATTTTTTTTTATGTAAAGAAATGATGCAAATTAGATTAGACGTTTTCAAATTTTAGTTTAATATTGTATGATTTTAATGAAACAAATAAGCAGTCTAACTAAACTATTTTCATTTCTATCTATCACTAAATTAAATTCTACCAACTTACTGTTTCAGTAACTTCCTACTGTTTCTTTTTTTTCTATTACGGTCAAGGACAGTAGGAAAAGGTGAAGAAGTAGTAGTAAAAAGTAAAGCAAAATTAGAATTTCACATATGAAATTTCACAGTGTACAATGGCGATCGTTTGATAATTGTTCCGACTTGGTGATAATTGTGGTGAAAATCAATCTTTTAGTTATAAATGACTCGTTTCATTGTTAAACTATATTTTAGCCATGAGAAGGTCGTTTCCTCCCAATCAAATATATGTGACATCGAGTAATTAATTAATTAATAGTTTAAAATAATTATTCCTAACCCATTTAACACTAACCCATTCTCTTATCATATTCACCGTAATAAATCGAAAAATGAAAAAATAGAAATCTTTTTTTTTACAAGCAACTGAAACTATTTAAATGTTATTTGATAAATTATGTAGAAAGTTTTTAATGCTTAATTAAATGATTGAATTGTTTGAATACTTCCGATTATTGTATTTGAGCATATTTCGCAGTACGAATAATACCACTGAAGAGTTTCCATTATTACAAAACTGTTGCACAACTACCAACAATTTAAATTTCAAGTTTTTCAATCCTCTCATATAAAGCTAGTTTAACTTGTTTCCTCCATCTCCTCCTCCCTCTCCCAAAAAAAAAAAATTGAAATTTATGTTATTGGAAAATAAATGCAAAGTGTTGGTGTGCTTAATAAAAGTTAAAAGCCACTAAGCTTTATTACTAATTAATAGGTTGCTTGAAATATTTTTAGGTTAATTAAGAAAAATCATTAATCTATTATGAAGAAATTGCACTCATTTCAATATGTTAAAAGATTTAATTCGAAAATCAAAAAATTTTTAAATTTAATTTTTAATTCATATTGGTTGAAGAAAAAAAAATGAAAGCAATCTTTTAACAGGTTAACTGACGTTTGACGTTAGTTAACCTGTTAAAAGATTGCTCAGGTTAACTGACGGTTAACTGACGTAAATTATTAATTTATTATGGTAAAGAAAAAAAAGCTTACAAATAATAGTTCCATATAGCATAATTGAAAAGAACTTTATAAGTCAATAAATACAATTACCAATTAACATATATTACTTAAAATATTTTTCAAATTTCTATAACAAAGAAAAAAAAGTCATATGCGTTAAATAAAAATTAATTTCTACATTTCCTCACATAATTAATTAATTAATAAATAAAATGAAAAGAATTGGGATAGTTGATGGAGAGGGAGAGAGTTTGAATGGTAGAATGGAAAAAAAAAAGCAATTAGCTAGCTAATTTAATGATTTGCAAAAATGAAGTTAGTAATTTTAATTTTTTTTTTGCAGTTAGTAAAATGATTTTTCAAAAAATGAAGTTAAATTTTCATTTTAAAAAAAATTGGAAGAAAATACAAGAATGGAAAGATGGAGGTGGAAGAGATTTATTCAAATAGTTGTAAAATGGATTGCCATGCGATTAATGATGAAGTGTGTATGATCCGATAGTAGTAGTCACTGAGTGATGGATGTTGCTGTTGCTGCTGCTGTAAAGGGAAAACGAAAAAGGATGATACTCCCTGTCTTCGCTCATTCATCGTTTGGTTATTTTGGTTGAAGGACTGTTGAAAAATGACCTTGTTGGAGGAGGAGGAGGAGGAGGATTTGGATTTCATATTCCATTCAAATCTCTACAAACATCCTAGAAATGATCTCTTATCGATCGATCGATCGATCAATTAACAATAGGAATTAATTTATCTTCGTAATTTATCACTTCTCAATTTACATCCCTAAAATTATTCATTTGGTTTTTTCCTTTTTTCTCCACCAACCAACTAAATTATTGATCTGTGAAATTTTATTAGTTATAGCTTTCAATTTACTAAAATTTTAACATAGCTTGAAATAGTGTTAGTTATTTATAAAGCAATTATGTAATTTGATAAACATTTAAAATAGTTTAAAAGTTTAGATAAAATTTCTAAAAGTGGAGCAATAAAAAAGGGATTGTTAATCTCTTGCAGGTTCAATGATCATTTGTTATTTGAGAAAAGATATTCCGCTCGCAATAATGTTGTTGATAATATACTATTATCAGCGAAAACATTAATGAGGTCAATGCTACATGGTTAACCTAATTTGAAAAACTCATTTCAAATTCATTTCTCTTTCCCATATATGAAGCTAACTCTTAAATTAAACGTCATATTATATGAAAAAAATTTCTTCTGAAAAGAGAGAGAGAGAGAGAGAAATCAGGAAAAATATCTGACTGATTGAATGATTTACGGATCTAATCAGAGTAAATTTCAAAGATCAATATCAACAACAGATATCTGTTACGTTAGCTTCGATAATCCTATTTGAATATATTGTTTTAGGAAAAGAATACAACGCATCAACCACAAAAAATGATTTCAATTTCAATCTAATATACTTCAACTCATAAATAAATTCGTCAAATATCTTATACATTGAGGTTTTTCCTTGTTTTCCTTATATTTTGGAACCTAAAATAGACTTTAAGCTTTTCACTAAATTCAAATTAAAATCTGATTTCAACAAACATTCGTTTCAAATTTCCATTCCATTAATTATGCTAATGCGAAAGTATGCAATAAACTGAAAATATGGGATGGGAATACGTACAGCACAATGGACGTACGTGTTCGCCGCTTATTGTGTGGATAAGTTGTAAGAGTAATTGTTGCAAGGAAAAAGATGAAAGAAAAATATACTAAGAATGAGGAAGATTGTTGTAAGGAAGAGAAACTTTTGAACTAATATCGTGTCATATGGAAATTTGAATTATCACGTCACTTTATCGAACCCATTGAATTGTAGTAGAAAGATTGCAGTTTGCAAATATCATGCTGTTATAAAGTTGTAGGAAAGAATCATTTGAATGTTGCACAGGTCTACTCAACAATACTACTTTAGATAATTCTCAGATATATTCATTTACAGTAACAGAAGAGATGAACAATAGAAGTGAAGAATGAGAAGATCAGAAAATGATGGAGAAGACAATCGTACTTAAGCTACAATTAGATATGGCTTATTTTTTTAGGCATTTAAAAACATTATGCAAATTAAAAATTCAAGAATTTGAGCTCTAAAAAAACTAGTAATTGTTTATTTGAAATACTTTTGAAAAATATTTGAAAATAAAAAAGCTAGTGATTGTTTATTTGAAATACTTTTTTTTAAGTTTAAAAAGGTAGCAAATTTAGACATAAAGTTAATTTCGAGCAGTGTTACTCCGCAAGAAAAAATTAAAATCGGTGAAACTTCTCATTCCTTAGTACTGCTGATGAAATAGCGTCCAACTGGCAGTTAGGTATCACAGTTGTGATCGTATCAGCTAACTTAGTAGTAGTACTTCATCGGTAGCATTTTTAAAAAGCACAAAGTCGATTTTTGGGCTTTTTTTTGCATCGATTCTTTTTGTCCTATTCTGAGCCATTAATTTATTGTGATAGTGACACTTTGGATTATTTTAATTACATTCAATCCAATTACTTTTCATCAAAATCGAACGAATCATTTCAAAATTAACCGTTAATTTAATTGAATTTTAAGAGATGATAGAGTGAGTGGTAAGACGTATGGACGACAGGAAAGAGTAGAAATAGTTGAGGAAAAGAGTGAAAGGGTATAGCGTTGTCGCTCTTCTTCTGCGTTAGAGGTAAGGGAGGTTCTTAGGTTGTCGCAACAGAACTAAAAGTTCTGTATTGTAGGGGATAGGATGCGAAAGTTGGAGTCGGATTAGCGGACCTTTGTTGGATGTCTTAGGTGTAGTTGGTAGTAGTAGAGGTACCTCCCTGTCTTAATTATATGTTCGTTTGATTTTTAACATATTTTATTTAACATATTTTAACATATTTTTATGTTCTGAAAAGTTGCGTATACTGAATTTCAGGTTTTCTCGAGTACAATGGGTTTGGTAACGGAGAGTTTTGTGGATATTAAACCAGATCCAGCATTGCTTGATGCTAATTTTGATGGATACAAACTCTCGCTTGACCCTTTCCCCATTTTCAGTAATCCCTTAGAAGTTCCAGGTCTGTTCCTTCTCTATCACGCTGCACTTTCTTATTTGTATTAATTGAACTGCTGTAATTGTTACCTCATTTTATGTAGTAATATGATTGTACACTTCTTCCTTATGCCTTTATCCGGATAGCATCACTTGATAGTTGTAAGTAATTATTAATTATACAATGTAAGTAATCTCGAATCGTTCGAAAAAATATATATATTTGGAAGCCATGAGGTTTTTGAAATAGGGATAACTATGAATAGTGAAGGGATAACAATGAATAGGGATAACAGTGAAGATTAAGACATTTCAATTATTAGTGAAAAAGATGGTCGAATTGATGTATCAAAGAATATTTTTAGTGCGTGATTTACAAACAAGCAATATTCAGTATGGATTCGAGCATATCAAATTGTTTAACGATATCAATTATCTAATATACGATCCTTATGCATCAGATTCTGGACATAAACGATTTGTGACTATTTTACAAGACTTTCACTTATACTTAATTACTTTTGATATTCAGGTAATTAAATTTTACTACAGTATGTTTTTCTGTTTGTAAGAATCGGACACGTTAATTTCATAATACTTTTTATTGCATGAAAAAATGAAATTTCGATTTATCATATCCATTTATTTTTCAATCGAATCGAGCATTAGATAGTTTTTATACTTTATTAGATAATTGTCCGATTCTCACATCCGTTGTACTAATTTAAGTTCCTTCTATTTATCAGATAACTTCCGATAAAGTGAGGTAATCGTGTACTGTTTGTGTGGTAAGTTTGAGACTCGTAAAGTGGTTTTTTTATGAGAGCAGTTGCTGTCATGCTTCCATCGCAGTTGCCTGCATCACCTTCTGGCTGACAGTGATAATGATGAAAGGCAATGAAATTTTTGCAAAAAATTCCAAGGATTCACGAAAACTTTCAGTTGCAAACCGAGGACAACTATTCACATCTTTTTTTATAATTCTTGAAAGGGTTGGATAATTTATTATTTAGAATTTTGCAGGCAAAAAAATTCACAATTATCAAAACCGATATAGTTATCGCTATACCACCTGATGAAGAAAAAATACTAGATCGATATCCAGCCACAATATCGTTTCCAGATTCTAGCCATGCCTTTGTATCTAACGGTTTTGGTCGTCTTACAATGTATGTTACGGGTGACCGGCATAACGGGTCAGCCTGGAAGGTCTTTTTTCTGACATGAATTTTCAAAATTTTAGCAAGTCAGACTATAGAGTTCGCTGTTTTGATTTTCAAAATGTGTAAATGAATATGATTTAGGAATGCCTTAGTGTGGAGCCTCTTACTGTTGATGGTGAAGTGAGCTCATTTATAATTGTTGAAAGCCGTTATAATAATAATAAGTTTGATGTATTACTACGATCTATTGTATGCAATTCTAAATCTTCAACTCAAGGAAATTTTTCAAGCAAAATGGTCTGGCTAACTATTATCAGAGGTCAGTTTTTCTTTGTCTTGATCTGACTTCCAAAAATGTGTTCATCACCATATTTTTTTATACGGTGTAGCATTCACAGCATTGTTGGGGAGTTTTTTTTTGCTTATTCAGAATAAGATGTGTAGGACGCAAGAAAGTATTACTGAAAGAAACTTCGATGAAGCCTTAAAATTTTAAATCTATATACTTCTAAAATTGGGCGTATTTCATTGTATTTGCTTTGTTTTTCTTCAGAAGTTGGCAAAATGAAGATAGCTGAGACTCGCAGCATTATATGCACTGGTCATACCGAAATGGTCACATTTGACAAATTTCCAGATAGCTTAATCGTTATTAGTACTGGCGACCTAAATTTCTGTGATAATGGAGTAACTGTATCGAATACAGCAGATCAGGAAATGAATAAAGAATATGGTGAAGGTTTGTAGTTTTTCCACTGTATTGAATTTCAAACAAATTTAGACAGATTTATAAAATTTTCAACCTTTCATATTTCCAGGTGCTGAATTTGAAAAACTAACGAAGAAAAAATATGCCTGGTCTCAAACAGGAACTGACGTGACAGCAGTATTTACCTGTGATGAGACAATTTCAAAAAAAGATGTTTCGTTGTCGTTGAGTGCGACATCTATTCATTTTTCAGTAAAGGATGCAATACTTATCGGTGGAATTCTTGGTGGTTCAGTCGATCCAGCATCATCAACTTACACTATCGATGATAATAAGTAAGTTTACTTGTCTAGTAGTACTAATTGATTAAATTCATGTTTTCCAATTCTACAGTATCATTTTCTGTTATCATTACTTGTGCCATATCGTTATAAATTTTTTTTTGCCGTTGGGAATATTTACTCTTCATTTTTTCATAATATATTTTGCAATAAAATTTTTCTGTTTGAGGTTAGAATTGTTTCTGGTTAAAAGCGGGGGCGGTTTAACCAACTGGTCGGAATTGGTGCTGGGTGACGATCAAGGCGTCTATGAAGTTGATCCTGAGTCGCTGAGTATTGCTTCGGAGATGTTAGAACGTTTTACATCCGAATCGCAGGTGTAACATTAGTAACATATTTCTTGGATACTAGATTATTCGTTTGGCCAGTTTTGTAAATCAATTTCTAAATTTTCTTGTAATTTTAATGAATCAGGCTGTGGGTAATGGTCTAGTTGATCGAAATTTTAACATCGAACAAGTGGAAGATTGTGATATCAGTGCGGATGACATTTGCAAAATTCGTTGGTTGAATTGTGCTTCACAAAAGTTAAATCATGAGGTCATCTTAATTAAAATCTAAAGTGTTTAATTTGCTTTTAACTTCCCCATCTTGTGAATTGATTTAAGGACTAGTTTAAAACTATTTTCTTTTTTTTTCTCTAATGTTCTGTTTGTAAATGAATACATACCACCACTAATATTTAGTAGTGAAACATAAAAAGTTGAGTTTAAATGGCAATGATACAATTTCTGTGCTTTAGACATGTATTATAGAGTGATATAACGACGCACAATATTTTATTCTCTGTATGTTTGGATTTTGGACCACGTTTTCTTTGTATTCGCATGGACGTTGATGGCATTTTATGGAAATTTACGGAAGAAGGCAAGAAAGTTCAACATCATGCAACATTCAATGCATTCGGATACGTTCAGGTACATGTCGAGCTTGAAGGCTGTTGTAAAAATTTGGACTGTGTATAATAAGCCATTAAAGTTTGCAGTTTTAATAACATACAGCGAAGTAAAAACTAATTTTTTAGAAAAACCTGTGTATAAAAAAGCGAAAACTTTTCATTGTTGCGAATGATATATTGAACTTGGAGATGTCGAGATTCACCGTGATTCATTAGTACAGACTGCCTTAAAATATTGTTTTATATAATATATATTTTAACAACTTGTTATGTTGTAAATTTGGAATGTTTTATAGGCATCTAAAACGCAGCGAAAATTCACCACCTGCCCAGTTGATTGTTCTTACGTAGTTATTGTCGAAGGAAAACGTCACGCATTTGTTTATTGGCAACCAACAACAATAACTTCAGGTATTTATCATTCATATTCCATTGTGTAGAATAAAGTTTTTAGGCACTTTTATGAGAATTAGTCCTGTTTAGATTTGCGGAACCGAAAAACAGGCCGTCGAGTTGCTGGAGTTGCTAAGCAGCAGTTGATATCTTTATCAAAACCTTCAGAATTTTGTGATGCTAGCGCTGTAACGGAAAATATCGTTGGCGTTCATGCCGATAATGAATTTCTTTTTATTTTAACTACTGCTGATATTTTCGCTGTGCTTTTAAAAGATCCTTCTAAGTCGTAAAAGTCGGTTGTATAAACAAGCTACGAAATTTTCATGGTTTGTCAGGAATTAATAGAAATTACTACACAAATGCATGTTGTAACAATACCAGGGTTTTGACATGTGATGACTTCCTGTAATTTTATGTTTTTAAATAGAAGAATTAACGAGATTTCAGAAGTGTAACTTATTTTTATTGTATCTATTTTGTTAATTTGCAAATAAAAGCTTCAGATAAAATGTTTTTCCTAGCGTCACATGAATGTTTATTACTGCTGTTGCGGAAATTATATGAAATTGAATTTACAAGGAACTAGTAAATGTAGTTATTGAACTGTTGTGATTTCGGTATTGATGCCATTCCATGCCAAGCATGAGACAGAAATTCATGGTGAGATTTGAAGTATTTAATTTAATCACTTCTTATGTTCTACCGGATGCTGGTCTGATTGAATTGTTATGGGTACTTTAGGTTTAAGGGACATGTGTCTTAAGCTGTGAATGTTTGGCGTCCCCGCTTTTGGCATAAATGAGGTGTACGGTGTAACTGAATTGTTATAGGAGAATGTCTTCGTCCTTTGTGGATGATCATTTCCAATTTGCTGAAATGAACATTAGGCATACGGGTAATATGGATGAGACCATAGCAATGGTGCGTCGAGCAGTGCGAATGGGTTACGATTGTGTTGTAATTAATACTGATATAGGGCAGATGATGCAGGAAGATATAAATTTGGTAAGTCTTTCTTCAAGATCATTACGGACTTGCAAGATCATGCGAAATCGATGTAGACATTCAAATGAATGCTTGTGTTCGGCAACTTTCCACATTCGATATTTCCTTTTTTAGACAACAGTTTTAGGGTAATGAGCCACCGCACAAGAAAAAGAGGAAAGGTGGTAAGGAGCAGAACGTCATACCAGATCCAGTTAGCATTGATTGTTCCAAGTTGGATACCAGTATGCTTGAAGCAAATGGGAAACGTCTCAGGATTTTTAGGTGCATCAGTAAATGGTTTTCCTTTGTGTGTTTATCGAGGAGCTGAATTTGATTTTTTTTTAATTATAATTCTCACGATTTGTTTGAAAGAGATGGTGGTAGTGCGTAGAATGATTTAGTAGTGAATTAGTTCAATCATTATTTTAATTCGTCTGAAATTTCTAGTCGTCTAACTACTACAATATCAAGCAGCACAGAGGTTCATTTACTCATGCACCATCCTCAGCTGAAAAAGTACGATTTGATTGCTGTACGCCCATCAGATGATCAGATCCTTCAGACGCTAAGCAGGAAGGGTGAATTCGTCGATATTATAACTTACGAACAGGCATCAACATCTGTTGGATGGCTCAATAAAAGCAAGGTTGCATTTTGAGGATTTGCGATTACCTAGTGGAGTTTATCACTGTTTCATTTTTCGAAGGTGAGGTTATCAGATCTAGTTGAAGACCAAACCTCGATTTAACACATAGTAAGGTAGATGCAACTTTTGGGCTTGGCTGGTGTAATAGAATGATAATATAATGTAATTTCTTTTCAGATTATTCAACTATGTGTTAATGACGGCATAACATTCGAGATCACTTATGCCGATGCTTTGAAAGATAGTAGTCAAAGACGGGAGGTACTGCTTTTATTATTAATGTCACAGTGTTATGCCCGAATTAAATGCTGGAAAATAGTTTCTTGCTATTACACGTGGAACGAATTTTGACTAAACAAATCCTTTTCATATCAAACGATTGCTTATAATTTTTTTAATTGTTTGGGTGATAGTTTTTAACATTTTCAATAGTTTTAGGTGTTAACAAATGGTCGACAGCTGTTAATGTCGACAAAAAATGGTGATGGCATTGTGATAGCAAGTGGTGCTGAAAGAATGATTGATATTAGAGCACCATATGATGCCGCCAATATATCAGTTCTTTTTGGTGTTCGTCCTGGGTGTGCGCGGAAATTCGTTGCAAGTGAGCGATAAATTTCATGACTTTCGTTTATATCCTTTTATTTTGTTTGTTTTTGAAACTTTTATGATGAAATTGGAAAAAAATTTAAGGTAATGCTAGGAAGGCTTTGTTGAGAGCGGAATCTCGGAAGACATTGAAAGGTGGTGCGTTAGTGCGAACTAAGGAAGATTTGCCGAAGAATCTCACTGTACGTCTAAATGTAATTGAGAAGATTATGAGAATACCGGAATTTCGAGCTCAGCTGGAAATCGTAAAAGATGAAGTAAAAGAGGAGACCAAGAAGAAATGATTTTGGAGAAAACACAGTACTTTAAATTCGATTTTCTAAGCTGTTGTTTTTTGTGTTAAGTTGGGATACCGGTTCCGTATTGAAAAAAATTAAAATTCTCATTTTAGGCGGCAAAATTCTCTTCCTTTTGCATCAAAAAGATTTTCGGCAGAATTCTTTGTTTATTTTCATTAATGTATGTGGCAAAATAAAATACACGTGATATAAAAGCATTTCATTTTGCCGGATATTTGTTTGATATGTTTAATTTTAACTGTTATCAATTTATATTTGTTAAATGTATTAATTACACCTGATTTCTTAACAGGATAAAAGTCTACGTTTGGACTATTTTCCATCTTTATTAATATTTAATTTCTGCATACGAAATGAATGTTAAGACGGATTTATTTCCATCGATTTTTCTTTGTATTCCTATATCTCTTCACTTTAGATATTAATTGACGAACAAATTGGATTTTTGGAATTGCTCGTCCGCTTTTAGGTTCTTATTCTTTTCATATCCGTGAAGGCTGATATATATATATATATATATATATATATGAAAAATAGATGTGGAGGAAGTTTATTAACATTAATCGAGATACCGTTCGAAATGGCTGGAGGAAAATGGTATGGAAAATGCAGAAGACATTGGGAATGGATGCACGTTGGCCAGTGCTATGGAGTAAGTTTGAATTGTCTGCAAATTTAAATGTTTAAAGATTAGTTGGTTTTAATTTGTTATGAAAATTTGAGCTGAAAGTAAGCTGAAGTGTCTGCCATCTCAACAGTTCATCCAGGGACTAAATACTTCGCAACAAGAACAACTCTCGAGTATCATCAACGAAGTAGAGGTTGGTTAACATTTTCCTCTGAAATTAAATATTTTCGGTTCGAAAATTCAAGCTTTCCTGAATAAAATACTGTGTATGTATACTTGCTTAACACATATGTTTCCATGGCTTCGAATTCTTACTATTTTCTATTATTTCCATTCGACTCTTAAGTGTATATCTTTCCAAAATTTAATTTCCAGTGGTGTTTCAGTTTTTCAATTGGAATTATAAGTCCGATTAAACAAATTTAGATTTAGAACCAGTGAATTTCATTATTGCTTTAAGGAGATAAGCAAGCAAAAGCTTCTGTTGACCCTCTGTTGAGTGAATTACTGAATTTTGGTGGATTTCGCCCTTTTTGGGAGTTTCCAGATTTTGGCAAACATTTAAAGAAACTGAGGCAAATGCCAAAATAAAAATGTATTTATTTAAAATTACAATAAATAAATTCATCTATTGCAGTTGCTCTCCCGTTGTTATAAGTATTTTCCGGAACATCTATCAGATGCGGATTGGAAAATGTTGCTTCGCTGTGAAACTCAGAAGCAACGGTTCAACCATATCAAGTTTTGCCGTCAGAAAGAGCTGAAGGAGTTGAAAAGTGAGATGAAACATCGACTGAAGATTTCTGAACTGGAAACATCAAAACCTAGATCAGGATTAGCAATGTTTGTGGGTACTACACAACAGAGTATGTTATTTTAGTGTAGCGATCTCCTATATATTCTGATGTGAAGGATAGTATCTTTAACACATGTTTTCTGCGCTCACAGTATGGTTCTACGATTAGAGACAATAATTGTTTATCAAGTTGGACGTCTTTTAAATAGACTTGTTTGTTAATAACGTCAAAGATTCCATTTTCCCAAATGTATATTCTGTATATGATTTTCAGAGCGTATTACTAATCAGCGAAGATTAATGAACCATTTACATAATCTGCAACTGGATCCAAAGCCTGCACTGCTGATTGATTGTCGATTTCTAAATGATCTCTCACCACAGGCACTATCTCAAACTTTAATTCAGCTTTCCTATTTGGCAACTGAAAATCGAGATCGGCGACGTCCATGGCCCCTCTATTTTTTTAATTTTGATGTAAAGGACGAAAGGATCTTGGAAGGACGAGATAGGTTAAGTTTTGCTGATGAAGATCTACATAATGAAAATTTCTAAATTTCTGAAAATACACGGTCAGTTTTCTTTGTTATAGGTACTTATCACTGGTCAATTCACCAAGAAATATATCCCTCACAATCTCATCCTCCAGTTATCTAGATCATTTCTCCCCTGAAGAAATAATTTATTTAAGTCCCCATGCAGAATCTGATTTGGAGGAGGTATGTTTTAAAACTGAAATATAAAAAAAGTCCAATGACTTAAAGCTGAAAATTAATTTTCGTGTGTAGGTGGAAGGCTCAAAAGCATATGTTTTGGGTGGCATAGTCGATAGAGTTAAGCAACACCATTTGCACCCACATGCATCGTTCTTGGCTGCGAAGCAAGATGGAGTTGAAGCGCGTCGACTTCCTATCGACAGATATATCCAGTTAGTTTGTTTTGTCTCTAATGATTACTGTTTTTGGTATTTAAAAAAAGACAAATACCTACAGATTTTGAAAAAGTTCGTCCTAGGTCAACATGGCCTAATTCTGGTCCTTATTCTTTTAGGCCCCTTTAATTGTTGATATGAAAATAACAGTGTAAGCTTAGATTGTCCATTATCATCTTATGTTTCGCTGTCCTACAATAACCGATTTTCGAAAGTTCCTAATGAAAAAATATGTATAAAATCCGTATTTTACGTGAATGATCATGATAGGTTTTTCACAGATGGAAATCAGGTTCAAAAAGTATGACATTGCTGGCTGTTACATCAATTCTCTACAGTGCGTATGAATCTTGTGGTGATTGGGAAGTTGCTTTTAGGAAGTAAGTTTATTTTTCTTGGCGAAAAGTATGTGTTTCTCTGATTTCGAAAGAAAATATTGTCGGAACTCAAGGATTTAAAAACTGAACGTGTTGTAGGATGGAAAGAACTGTTTTTTAAGCGGTAAATTTTCTTTAAAAGATTGTAAAAATTCAGATATGTCCCGGTAAGAAATATTAGGGGACCAGAAGAGAAGAATGCTTACGGTCGACGTTTACATGCGTGCATACATGATTATGAGAGACGTCTATTAACAGAACTTAATCAGAGGTTGTAAATGGTGTCAGATTAATATGCAACATTAATTTGTGTAAAAAAATAAATCTTTCAAATATTATTTTTGAAACACGCATACATTTGCCAGTGGAATGTGCAAAAACAGCATTATTTCATAACTAGCTTTTGGGGGGGAGATCGTTTTTTTGATATATTTTAATGCTAAATCTAGCAAGCTATATTTTTGATTTTGGGATGTCTCTTACTAATTTTGGTAGTGCCGTTCTGACATGTGCTCGATCGATTGATTTTAAATCGATACTGCATCTAAAATGCTGTGTCTCAAACACCAAATTAAGGAATGAAAATTTTTAAATTATAGTGACTCCTGAAGCTTATGGATGAGCAGATTTTTGTTTTGCAAAAAAGAATGAATCTCCTTACTAAGCATAGCAAGAGAAACGACATGCTCACGTATTTTTGACGAACCTAATAATATCAATAAGAGTAAGCTCCAGAGTATTTTGATGATACTTCGGAGAAAGATTTTTATTAATATTAATATGCAAACATATAAACGTGGTTTAAATTGAAAATAAAATTCACTACCTGTGTATTTGCGGATTACGATGTTTACTGCAAAACACATGCCCACATACGCACTGTATTTCTCTGTCAGCTATTTGTAACTTCATTCGACAGAGACCACATCGTTTATTCTTTAGCTCATCTTTTATCTAAAACAGATTTCTACTGTTTAGTTCCTGAACGTTCATCTTAGTGATCATAATTTGAAATTAGAACTAAAATTCCAGAAACTTCTTGAAATTACCAGTTTGTGATGGAAAGTGGTAACATTATTCATACAGTAAAGTATATCTCATAATGTATCATGTAATAATGTAACAATTTGCTAAAGGAATTAAATTTCATTCATTAAAACCTGCACTATGGGATGATAAATTTTATTCATTAAAATTTAACTTTCACCTTAATCAATTCGCTCTCGTTTGATGGAACATCAAACAACTCCTCTTCTTCAAATTTTCTCTGCATAATTGTTTCCGGTGGGTCGAAATATGTCGCTAATTCCTTCTGTTTCATAATGTCAGCAGCAGTACCCTTTGAAGTTGAAATGCACGGTGATAAAGCAGTGGAGGCCCTGCACGTACTTGGAAACTAATTTTAGGGCTCTAAAGTATCGTTGCAAAAACTTAATACACGCACGAACGACTTACACGCATGAGCCGTTGAATGATGATGATGATGATGATGATGGTGATATTAAATCGGTGGTTACTTCTTTCCCAGATATTTTTTGCCGAGCATTTTCCGATGAGCCTTTTACGTTATTCCGTCGAACTTGTTCTCTTCGTTTTATCAATAATTTCATTTTTTCTCGCATTTGTTCATGCTCTGCTTCTCTATATTCGCAGGGTACAACTTCAGCATATTCACCAGACCTGAATGGTTAGAAGCACGAAATTCAGGAATAGATTTATTTAGTCAATGAGTGTGAAGTTGCTTCTTTCCCAGATATTTCTTGCACATTCCGATGTACAAATCATTTATGTTATTTCGTTTTAGCAGCTGATTACGCTTCTTTTTAAAAGAAATTCAGTGAAATTCGTACATACGGAAAAGGTAGGAAAAATAAAGAAAAGCAAAAAAATAAAAAAATAAAGAAAAAATAAAAAAATAAAATAAAAAAAATAAATAAAAAAAATAAAGAAAAGAAAAATAAAGGAAAAATATAGGAAAGTTAAAGTAAAAATTTGCCCGGAAAAACTTGGTTCAGTAGTATCGATGGATGGCAAAGAACGAATTAAATTTCGTAGATTAGCTAGTGATTGTGACATTCGAATTAATGATGCAATCTCTTCACGATCATTATTGCCAGTAACTGGTTTGACTAACAACCATAACACACTGCCAGAAGTAATACCAACTGATGCCAGGGAACCACCTTCATTCCTAAATAAACTAATGTCACTTTCAAATTTTAAAATATAAAATTTCAAAAAAAAATTCGAAGCAGGTGTTGTGTTTCGATAGAAATGATAATCGAAAGTATGGAAAGATAGACAAGTTGCCGTCAACATATTATGAATAAATCGTTTACAATAGCTGTTTGATTTCTGCGACATATATTTATGAAAGTTACTTTCTCCCTTTCTCTCTTCAAGAAGAAATTCAACACGGCTGTAAATTTAACTCTGTTACAATTTTAAGGAAAGAAGATTTTGAAACAGCAAACCCACTTCAGTTCCTTATTATTATAAATTAGAGTGATCTGATTAGCGCCGCCAAATCGTGATTGCAAATAGTTCTTCAACACACGTATACTTGTTGTTTTCTTCATCACTAACTTCAGTGGTTTAAATGATGATACAGTTGATTTAATTATAACCTAGAATAAAAGATCCAAAATCTTACTTCCATTTTTTTTACATTCATTCAAGAATTTTATCACTGAAAAGTACCTTGACGTTTGTGGATTTTAATTTGCAATAAACGAATAACATTAGAAAATAGTCCGTCATTATCAAATTTTGGGATTAGATAAAGTACCAGTGAACTTACTGTCACCATACCAGTTCTGGACACATGACCCTCTGACTTAGATTTTGCAGCTGTTTTACAAACTGTAAAAAAAAAATTAACAAATTCATAGTCCTCGATCTACCATTCTATTTCATTTTTCTCTAATAATGTGAGTTTACAGGTAACATTTAGCAATTGAAGATTGCTAACTAAAATTTAAGTGAAGAATGCATTCATTTCTGGCAGCACTTTGCGAGAAACAATTTGCAAGCACTATAGTCAATTGAAATTTTAAATTACTTGGTATATTTGGAACTTCAGGAGATCGACCACCGGGTGAAGTTATTGCCCTCAGCATATGTTTGTTTCGTCCATTTGATGCTCTGTAAATTACAGTAGCACACAAGTATTCATACAATTTTAAATTAAACAATTAAACAAACTATTAAAATTTGAATACTTTTGATGAGCGACTTTTTCACTTTTCTTTTGCGCAGAGGGATCGTTAACAATTTTCATATTTGCAAACACTAAAAGCGATAAATGAAGCGATATGTTTTGAATAAAACACGTTCTCTTTAACGAGTAAACACATAAATGAATAAATTTGAAAAATTTTTTAATGTTTGAAGAAAACAATGCGAAAAAATATGTGGTAGTGGTGGTAGTAGTAGTAGTAGTAGTATTGCAACAAAAATACGTGCAATTTGACGTATGTGATGATGAAGGATTGGTGGTGTGTATTTGTACTTGCTGTAAGTTAGAAGACGGAAGAGTAGCATTTTTATCGACTTCTTTCTCGTCCTGCAACAAAAGAAAAAAGAAACTTTTTTTTACGAAAAATTGTGTAAAAGTTTTTCACAATGTAACAAATGGAAATTACCAATCGAAATTATTGATTGGTCCTAAAGAACTACAAAAAATTAGTTGAAATTGATAAAGTAAAAAGAACTCTCTTCAATTCCTCAGTTTTACAAATAACAGTTCAATCATTCACTCATTCGATTACTACGTGCACCGATCATAAAGAAGTTAAGGAGTTACAAAACGAGAGGACACTCTACTTCAAACACTTCCTAATCATCGCCCATTCATCATCAAATCAAACTTTATAATGTTTAACTTTGTGAATTTTCAAGTTGAAGCATTTCACGGCGAAAACAACGTCGAATTTCCAACAGCACTACCCGGTAGAAAGTTCGTGTGAACTTGAACTTCCGAGCAGAGCATTCTTGAGCTTTTTACAAAGGCTAAACCTGTACATTTATCCATAGGTAATGTTTCCTGATCAGTTAGAATAGAAGGTAGGCCTACCTTCGATTCTTTTTTGCCGTTATTGTTTTTCATCAATAAAACTCCCGCTTTCCTTTCCACCTGTGCCACTTAACAAATGACTTGTAATAAACAATGAAACATCTTTATGAAGGTTTAAATAATTTGCATAGGTAATCGTACGTTTCGTATTCGTACGTTTGTGTTCACGCTTACGTATACATAAGCTATACATTTGACGTGTTTTTGCTTCTGTGCTGCTATTGATTGCATTTTCTGTTTATGAATTTTAATCGATTTGCTGATTGGTTGAGTAACTAAGCATAGGTCGTAGTAGCTCAACAACGTTGGACGATAATAAATGTTGATAAGTTGACAGCGTGATAGGAGCACTTTGTCATTCTCTTCTCATCCATCCTCTATGAGAGAAATTCATTTCCGTATTTCGCTTTTCGTTTACATTGTATTTACGTTTTATCTTTTCCGAAATCATACATTTCTGATTTCGTACTTAAACACACACACACAGACACACACACACACACACACACACACACACATACACAATCACACACACACACACATACACATACACACACACACACACACACACACACACACACACACATACACACACGCATACACGCATAGACACACATAGACCACTTTCTAGAACGATGACAAGGTTGCTCACTGCATGTAATAAAGGATCAAAAATGGGGTTATCAAACGGATATGGTATAAGTGCGAAACAAATGATCAAGCTATTTCAACTTTTTTGATGCTAATTTTAGGATTTAACTATTATGGGAATTGCAACATCAAAATCAGCACAGAGAGATGCCGCTGTGTTGCCTCGTCTTGGAAATGGACAATTTGAAGTAGGATGTGCGGAAATTATGATTAGCGACAGTGAGAATGATGATGATATTGGAATCCTACTGACAATCTACTATCCATCTGACAAAACATCAGATGTTAGTGCGGTAATTTGAAATTTTTCGAGATTAAATTACACGGAACATTTTGACGATAATTTGAGGAGGAACGGTGACTGCTAAGTAAGTGTTAGAAAAGGTAACCTCAAAATAGGCAACGGTAAGCATTTGGTAATAATTAAGTAAATGAAATGAATAGAGATGTAGTTTAGTTATTACTGCAAATGGTATCATTTGTAATATGCATAATTAAAAAAAAATAGTAGTGGAGCTTTTTTTTTGTTTAGGAAGAAGGAGAACATCCTTTATGGCTTCCAAGAGAGGAATACATTGATGGTTTAGCCGATTATCGAAATTCATCTTCTCGTTGGATGCATTTCATCTATAGATGGTTTATTGGTGAGAAAAGGTGTGCTCAATAAATGATACTACAAGTGTTCAGGACAAATGTATTTTCTTTCAAAGGACGATATAAAATAACTTGGAAATTTATTTTCTATGACGTCATTTTTTTGTTAGTTTATAGTGTCATCAATAATGAACTTGGCTCGAAGTATAATGATGCTGGAGATAAGCACCAGAGGAATTGAATGGTGTAAATATTTCTTTGGGTCATCCCATCCTACACTTTGAAGTAATTATTAATAACTTTTGTTTTTTATATTTCTTATCTCAGTTTCAGGGTTCCCGCAGTATGGCATCGTCCATTAAATGACACGGTAGCTAATTATCCAGTTCTGATATTTTCTCACGGTCTTTCAGCGTGTCGTCACTTTCACTCAGTTTACTGCTCATCATTAGCAAGTCATGGCTATGTTGTAGCAGCTGTCGAACATAGGTAATTTACATTTTCAGTGATAATAATAAAATGAAACGAAATCTGTATTGTATTATTGTAAAAAAAATAGCTGAATGATGATGATCTTTCTCGACAAGTGAATTTGAATGTATGATGTTCTAGGGATTGTTCAGCTTGCTGGACTTATAAATTTGAAATGAATGAAGAGACGGGTGAGAAAATAGAAGTACCGGTGAAAATTCGTAAACTTATGCCAACAGATGATGAATTTCAGTTACGAAATGAACAGGTTTTGCAGTTTTTTTCCTTCTTTATTAAATTTGACAATAATTTGAACCAAACTTTCAAATAAGTCCAAGCAAGAAATGTACAAGAATAGCAGAGAATTGAGTATAAAATTGACACGAATGGTTTAATATTCTTCGTAATTTGTGGTGAAATTATTAAAAGAATTCGAAATTTTAAAATATTAGTTTCAAATAAGTAATTCAGATTGTTTCCTTTGGGATTGTTTCTGTTTTGTTAGGTTATTAAAAAGTGTCGCAGTATTGGAGAAGCAATTTTAAAAGAAAATGACAGAATTCTTTCAGCTTCACAAACGAGTAGAGGAGTGTATGAAAACGTTACACGTACTCAAGGAGTTAAATCTGGGACAATATAGTTCGGATCAACAAACTGCAAAAAAGTTAATGTTGGGAGATGATTTCGCGTGGTCACAATTCAAGGTTACTTGGTTATTATAAACATGAATTTCATTTGAATTAGCCGGCAAAACAATTCCCTTGGAATTTTAGCTTTACGTATTCATGCAAAGCATCAAGATTTAAGGAAAAATAGATAAATTTGTTGGGTTTTCTAAAATATCTAGTGATTTACAGGGTCGCTTAAATACGAGTAGCGTATTTATTGCTGGTCATTCATTTGGTGGTGCGACAGCTATCGCAACAGCAGCAACTCTCTCTGTTGATATTTCTGTGGGTTCATTTTTTTACTGCGAAATTCTTTTAATTTTTAATGAGAAGTCAGGTGTATTCTAATTCTCCATTTTTAGGCTGCAGTTGTACTCGACGGATGGATGTTCCCTATTGAAAGGGAATTGCTCACACGTGTTCAACAACCTGTTTTATTTATGAACGCAGAAAGCTTTCAGTGGGAAGCAAATGTAAATGACATGTTGCAGGTTATGGGAAACTCGAAACGCAGTGTTTTACTTACATTTAAGTAAGTCTGAAAAAGTTTTGAAACATGGCTCAAATTTCCAGAAATTTAGAAGAGAAAATTTAAATAAGACAAATTTCACGGTGAAATATATGGAATTTAACTATTTTACGACATTTCCAAATTACATTTTCAAATTACTTTGTGTTTTATGAAATTAGAGAGTGTGAATGTAAGCGTGTGCGGCAGTCACCAGTTTCTGAAGAACGAAATCCTGTTTTTGACAAGACACTAAAAGTTTTGGATTTCAGTGAAGCCATGCATCATTCTTTCACAGATTTCCCTCTCTTAATTCCGGGAATGCTGTGCCGTTGGTTAGGCGTTGAAAGTTTATGCGATCCAGTGCAGTGCGCTGAAGCAATGATTGAATTAACTGCGCATTTCTTGAAATCTTGTTACGAGGACTCTAACACTGCTCTTAACCTATTAACTTATGAAAAAATCATCACAAAAGAGGTGAGGTATGCCAGGAAAACGGCAATAATATCCGGATAAATGCATCAATTTATCAATATCTTTTCTTTGAGGAAGGATTTGTAATAGTTATATAATTTTCAACCCATTTCATCTGTGTAAATGCAACTTATTACTTGCTTTTTTGTTGGCTACTCATATTCACTGTAAGCAAAAAGGATTTGCAATAAAGCTGTACTGAAATCAGGCCTAGCAATATCTGAAACTGTGTTATTTAACAACTTTTAAGTGGTGATCTACATCGGTTTTCTTTGAAATAATTGTTGCTTAGTTCTTTATTTCTTCGTTCATAATTATGAACCTTCGTAATTGTAAAATTTTCATGAAGTCTCAGCTTTTGTAGCGTTGTTCTAAGAATATACCGTACCTGCTCAGAATGCCCCCTTATATTTTCCTGTGATATACAATTGTTCTAACACTTGTAAAAAAACAATAATTTGTTGTCAGTTATTTACTGAGTGGAAATGTTGGAATTTGACAGTTCACTTAAATCACTGGTTGAGATAGTGATTGTATCACTCATTCTCAAAATGGCATGATTTACCACACCGATTGGTGTAACTAATGAATCAACGACGTAATGCGACTGATTTGCTTTTATTGCACCAAATTTTCCGCTCACTTGAGTACGTTCGTGCATGTCAATCTCCACCTAAAATTATGTTCTAAATATTTTATTTAGACCCTCAAGCATCAACTTATTGTTTCTACTGCACAGAATTATACCGCTATTTAAACTAAATAGCGGTGGTATCTACGCATGCTACACATAATGCATCAAATCCATTTTACATTGAATAAAACAAGCATACCTGTCTGCCACCCAGAAAAGACATAAGCCTCAGGAAGCGTTCTCTCAGTTCCGCTCTTTGTTCCTGTTCCAAAGTTTCATTTCGCTCAGCGAACTCATTACTAGTCGAATCTGTCGTTTCGTCCTTTATCATTCCTAGGAATACCCATTATCTTTTCTACTCTACTACCAATTTCTTAAAAATGTAATCGAAAGCGCAAGATAACACGTGAACAAATCAGACAGCTGCAAAATAGAACATAGCCTTCCGTGATGAAAATGCAGTCAGCAGTAGCTTAGTTGGCTGAGCCTACTTGCCAGCATTCCGACTCAAGGTTACATGAGATCAATATAGTGGAATCAATTTCGTAGAGTTAACGAGATGTTTTGTTATTTAAATCCCACTTTTTCCTACTACCATTAGATCAAGTATAACAAATTCTGAAATCATCACCACCATCAAACAAAACTTGCACAGAACTAACATCTATTCGAATGAATGTTTTCGTGAAGCAACTCAACAGATGAACATGAACTCCATAGAGCCATAAAACAACATACTTTATTTCATTTATTCATATATAAGAAAAATGAACTGCACAACAACACGGTAAAATGCTTTAAATGATGCCAATTTTATTTGCAACATCTAGTGCGTCGTAGTCAGGTGCTAAACGTACGTATGCCTTCTTCTCGTGATTTGGCGTCACTAAAGTATTCACCTGCAAACATATCACTAACAGTATTTCTGCTCATCCGAATAAATTAAAACTAAAATACCGTTTGGAAAAAAGTACTAATTAAAGATTACAAAGAGCAAAATGCAGCAAATTGTGATATAAATCAAAACTCAGCTCTGGTAAGAACTTCGCTTTTGCACTCTGAAGAACAAAACGTACCTTTTGCACATCGATATTGTAAAGTTTTTTGACAGCTAATCGTATTTGGGGCTTATTTGATTTGATATCAACAATGAAAACTAGAGTGTTTGTATCTTCAATTTTCTTCATTGCTGATTCTGTTGTCAGTGGGTGTTTAATTATGGCATATGCATCGAGTTTTTCGCGTCTAGGGACAGATTTTCGCGGATAACGAGGCGACCGTCGCAATCTCAATGTACGTGGTCTATGAAAATGCACAGATGTCCTAACCTAAAAGACCAAAAAAAATTAGCAAAAGATTTTTCATCTGTCTAGTATGACACATTTCTCTGAAATACAAGGAGGAATCGACCGCTTAAACACATACCCCTTTTTTATGGACTTTGAATTGTCCTTTGACGACCTTCTTCTTAGCATCCAAAGCCTTTGCTGCTTTGGGCTTATCACTTCCTGGAATCCATATGAAAAATGACCTTTAAAGCAATAGCAAGCAAAACAAGCAGCTAAACTGAGACACTTCCAAAAAGTAAAATAGAGCATACCTTTTTCTCCCTTATCTGTTCCAGCACCGCCCTTTTTCGAACTTTGTTTTGGAGCCATTCTACTCAGGCCTGAATAAATTAAATTAGATGTACATCTAAACAAAGTCCTAAATACCCATTTTGAATGTTTCGAAAACTTACAATAGTAATTAGAAATGACTGCTATACGGAAGTTATGCAATACCATAGAACACTTTAAAAAGTATTTCTCGTTGCTTAGTAAAGCACTTCAAATCAAAGTGCATATTTCATAGCTTTTATAGTTTACTTGCAATATATACAACTCATATCACCGTCATAATGAGTGACAATAACGTTTCATATTCTAGCAAATATTTGTACAAATTTGAGCAATCCTCATTAACCTTTGAATTATTAACAAATGAAAGAAGGGACATACGTATTTCAGTCAAGAATGAAATCAACTCCAAATATGAAACATAACAAAGCAAAAACAAAATGATGCATAAGATTCAATGTGAATGGGAATAATCTTCGCAATATGAGTACGAAGAACATTTTAAGAATCTAATCAATTTCAATTATAAACTACTATAAATTATTGAAGAAAAAAAGCAATCCACTCCAAGCAGATAAAAAAAATGTCTTTTTTCTAACCATTGTTAATCGTTAGAAAGCATAAAACCAATTACAAACACAATTCTTGACTGCACTGCCGATAAAAGTGGTGATTTACACCATGTATCAATCTTCTACGGTTCAGTTCCTTTGCAATTCGTTTTGGATTCCTCTCGAATAGCTGATACGCAAAAACACACATCAAAACTAGTATTACAAGCAGCATGCATACTACTATGCCAAGTGTTATCTGACACGTCATCAATTCTTTTCGAATTTTTGCTTCAAGAGGTGGAAACGTCGTCGTCATATATTGCACCAACTAAAAACAGAAATAGATTATACTATATGAGAAAATACGAATTATTTGTTCTACAGTTGACTTTAAAAAATAGTCATCCACCTCCCTTGAATGAAAAAAAAACCGCAAAGTTTAATAAAAAAAAACCTTAATAAAATATAATCGAACTATTCAGTTGAAGAAGAAAAGCAAAACTGCATAACATGATTGCATTACAATTTTCAAATAAAAACTGACCGAAGGAATGTAAATATTCCAGAAAGACACAGATTCCCAGCGATAATCGCGTTCCAATATACCAGGCTTAGTAAGATCAGAATACAATGAGTAATTGAAATTAAGATACCAATGTCGCCGTGGCTCAAAAGCTAACCAACTAGAATCTGTTGGAATGTTTGGATTCCTGGGAAATTGCTTTCAAAATTAAAGAATGAAACATACAACTCAAAGTCTGTTTGTAAAAATCAGCTGGAAGCAGATAGACGTACGAAATTTTACCAATTTTGAATGATATTTCCAGCTAAATTTTTAAAGAACAACTAAATATAACGTGCCTTCGACGAAATAAAAGCATACTCCTTATAACAATAAAATAACATACTTATACATTGCAAACTGCCGAAACATAGATGTTAAAAGCTGACTAGCATTTCGATCGGCATCTGTCCATAATATACTTCCAAAACGCCTCGGCAACAGATCCTTCGGCATAAATGGAAAACCGAACAGTAAGTATAAATCACACTGATGACATACGGCTGCAATTTTGACACTAAATGAATATAATATAATGAAGCACAGCTACTTTTTCCTTTGTTTCAAGCAGAGTTTACGACATCATGATGCAACTGAGTAACGTCAAACTTCTAAATAAGCAACATGGGATAAATCCACTGCTTTTTCATTTTCCAAAGACAAAATTAGAAAGATTTGAAACAAATATCAAATCCAACACGACCAAAAAACTGACTCATCCAATTAGGAAGAAATCGCTTGTTGGATCCTCGACCAAATTCATAATTATTAACATACATGAAAACTTGCGAGCCAGCCAGAGAATGCAAATGTGCAGAAAGACTTATCGGAGCAACATAGTAAGCATCCGTTGTCATCTAAAAATCGATCGTGTTCCATCATATTAAAATATATTGCAGGTACTGGTTACATTTGGTTTAGATTTTGAAATAAATTGGTAAAAAAATAGGAATTATTCTTTTAACATTGAAGTTCGTCTCAACAGAGTGTTAATTTCCCTTCCCATTCTCCACCAAGTATCATAACGAAAGACATCATCAAAACACTTTCTACTAGTGCGAGAACCACTTCTACCCCTCAGAGTTTAATGCATATAAATGAAACGAATATAAGGATTCAAATACCAAGTAATTATGAAAACAAACATGAATGAATTCTCGTCTTACTGCGTCTTCATCGGACGTATCTGGCCAATAAGTATAACGGTCAATAATCGCCTCTGTTATTGCCTCGCGATTCGTCGTATAATTGTGGCGAAAAGCATATTCAAGTATGTAATTTTTGACATATTCACGGTCAATCAGAACAGAATCACTAAATTCTTTCACGAGCCGACTTTCGAGTATTACCTATAAATATTTTTCGTTCCAGCGTTACCATGGACTCACTTATTTGAAATTTTGGAGAATAAATTGCACTGATTTCTATGACTAGCATCTAATTCTTATTGCATGGAAACAAAAATTAACGGCAACATTTTGAGGGTGCTACGATGGCAAATTACAACAAGATAAAATATGATCAAAAATACTGCGAGCACTCAGTTCATTTATTGTCATCAGTTGTCAGACCCGAAAGATGAAAACCATCACTGTGCTTCACTTCCAGCTGAAGATTGTGTTCTCTGTCGACACGAACCGCAACAGATAAAGTGCTACTATGTTCTCTAACCACTCTGCTAGTGGTTATCAAAACTTCAGTGCCCTGCACAACATGACTTACCTCAGACCCATCCTCCCTATTGAAACCTGTAAGATAAGGCATGCCAGATGGATATTCAATAATGGAAGTCGGAATAGAATTCAAAAGAACCATTGGATGAGCTGGAATGAATCGACCATCGACATGAGGCAAAAAGAGGTAACGATTGTATTCAACCTATAATTTCAATACCAAATTATTAACTGACTAAAGCAAAAATATCAGTACAATTACCTACACAAAATTTTTTTGCCCGAACTTGTCAAACCAGAAAAATCATTCTACATTACTGCTCAAACATGAACGCTTTTTTATCCAGGAAAGTTTCAATGTGAAAGCTAGGGTAGTGAAGTGAACTTGTTTGTATCTATCGCGCTAAAAGACTAGTTGTAAGTAAGCGGACATAAGTCAATCTAAGATACCCTAATTAAAATGAAAAAATTAATCATATCTATGATATTAAAATTAACGACAAAGAAGGGCTCTTACTGGTATTGTCTGGACAGCCTGTATAATGTCATTTGTTGATCGCGTTAATATGCAATCCAATATGTGTTTAGCTACTGACTGCGTACAGCCCAAATATCGTCCTAGTTTCACAGTGTTATTGAATGCAAGAGCAGGTTTGCCAATAGTTGAATGGTATGAGATTTCAGCACCCGACATTGCAGCACCTGCTCGGAACAAATCTGAAGGAAATCAAAGTAAGTGCCTCGGCATTATCAGCTACGACAAATTACAAAACGATATTCTAGATATCAATACCTTTTGAAAAAGGTGAAAGCATATGTAGACCAACACTGACCGCTCCAGCATCATGCCCAACAATTGTCACTTGTCTTGGGTCCCCACCAAACGATGCTATGTGATCTTGTACGAACTGCATTGCAATCCTCTGATCCTAAATGCACTTGAAATAGAAAACCTTCATTAAGTTTATATTCTTTATAACATCTCAAGCTCTTCCAATATTTAACACTTTAACATCAAATAAAATTAAAAGATCGCTCTTTCTCTAAATGATATTCCAGTAAGTCAACCTGTAAACCATAATTGCCGGTATTTGCATCACCAAAGCTTAAAAAACCAAAGACACCGAGGCGGTAATTTACAGTAACAACAACGATCCCTCGTGAAGACAATATATGGCCCGGCCAATCATTTGACGAACCAGCTTGAAAATTACCTCCGTGGAAGAAAATAATAACAGGACGGCCGCCATGCAATGCCTAAAATGATCTACCATCATAAAAATAGAGACTGTAAATTTGAAATGTATAAAAGATGTGATGAGGTATGTAGCAAACTCACGAACATCAGGTGTGAATATATTCAAATAAAGGCAATCCTCGCTAACGTGAAAAGGATAGGGATCATTAACAAAAAACGCTAATCGAGCTTCGACATTTTGTGCACACGATGGCGGGTGCTGAACAGCTAGGAAAGGCTTTTTTCCAGGAAGTTCGGTAAGAATTTGCGGAGGCTGAAAGATAAATTCATTTTAGAATAAACCAAGAAGCCCTGTACTCCCATCTTTTTATAAGAACTTTCTTAACAATTTTATCACCTACTGGTTTAATGCAATGCTTGGACTAGCAAGATATAACATGATAGCATTACAAAAGGGAGGAGCATTTCATAATAATTGAAAAAGGTTTCACCTTGAATCTTCTCTGCGAAACCGGCGGCTCGGCGTACGGAATACCCAAGAATGTCACCACAGTGATATTGTTTAAAGGAGAAACCGGATCTGGATCAAAATAACTCCAGTCCTTACGAATCTGTTCTATTGGATCGCGATCCGGAGTCCACGGCACATTGCTGACCGTCACTTTTTGCCCTACCAAATCACCAATTGACAGCCGTACCAACACATCACCATTTCGTAGCTGAAGTAACAAATTCTTGATATATAGCTTAAATTTTAAATATGTAAATAGTATGGGATTACTCTTCATTTCTTATCCATTGATTCACGTAAAAACAAGAAATATCACACAAATGTATTCAAATGTAGCTTAGGCTATACAGTCAAACTCTTTCGAAAAGAACGATGGCTGAAAACTGTCGCAGCGTATTGAAAGATGCCCAATTCTTAGGTTGGAAAAGACTTCCAGTTGCAGTAATTAGCATACCTGTGCGGAGGATCTATCACTAAACCGTGCGCTCTCCTCGTGCCACAAATTTGTGGGTCGTGTAGGCTCGCCAGTCTGTCTGTCCACAAGCAAACATCCCACTGTCCCAACCCAAATTACCGCTTTCAAGCCATCCATACAACTTTGCCTGGTCGAGAAATCCACCTCCCATACACCATAACTGCCGCCAACCCAAAAACCAGTCAGCCACCGTTTGCATTTCCAGAGCCACCGTCGTCACGACTTGAAAATTCTTGTCCCATTACGTGCGTGCGGGCCAGCCGATTTCTTGGCGGCTACTTCAATTTTTTGTTTGTATACTATTTTTTTGATACTATTTTTGTTAGTGAGGTCTTCACGTATTGACAGTTTCGAAATGAATTCATTATTAAAACACGTTTTGAGAACATCTTCATTGTAGCTTTTAGCGTGTTAATCCATCATGGACAATTTTTGCATATTTGCTCGTCTTGGGATACAGTAATTGTGATAATTAATGTGTGTAAATTTTTGAAAATTTGTTAATAATTTGAAATAAAAATACTATTAAACGGTTTATCATGTATGCTAGAAATGACTAATGTCTGGCTTTTCTAAATAAGAAAAAAATGGGATTATATAAAGGTTCTTATCAATCAACCGATCAGATTAGAAATGGATCATCTCGAATGAGACTGTTTCCATCTTTGATTTATCTTTTTTTTCTTTAGTATCTTTTATTCAACCGATCTAACTTATTCTTTCGCTTTGTATAGAAAAAAAATCCTCATATGTGACCATAATTCAACACATCATTTAATTGTTATCACCGAATCTTTCAAGTAGTTTAAGAATGTCAATTGGAAATGATAATTCGAGAGAATTAATAGAGAAATGATATTTATGATAGTTGGAATTGTTTTATTATTATTATTACTATTATTGGACAAGAGCACACAAAGCACCAAAAAGAGATTGATAGATTTTCGATGTGTTTTTTGGTAGAGAGTATTGGCTGGTGATTCACATTTAGTATTGGTTTTATTTCGAGAAATTTGAAATTTACTTCCACGCTAGAGAAGGAATATTTCAGGAGTGATGAGGTCAGGAGAGCAGTATGAATGGGGAATTGTGGTGTTTGGCGAAAATAATAAAAAAAAAATTACAAATGAAATGATGCGGTATATTATTTTATACTTGTTTAAAATGGTGGCGATTATATTATAGGGGGATAATGTGGGATTGGAATAGTCGGATTAACATGACATTGTATTATATTGGGAATGGACATTGTTTTGAATTATTCCTGGAACAAATATGGATGGGGATTTTTTTTCCATAGTAACAGTTTTCAAATTATGAACAGTATTGAAGCTCTTTTGCAATTTAATAACAAGATTCTTCTTAAATTGTCGTTTTTAGCTCTTTTGCTGATGTATTTCGCGAGAACAGTTCCAAATCGGGGTTAAAGTTAGTGCAGTCACCGTCGTTTTTATTTACCAGAAATCTGACAGTGGTGGAAAAGGAAGTAGAAGAATGGCTAGAAGAACTGGAATCCGATGAAGATGAGATTCTATTGTTGTTTTTCAATGATAGTGGTATTTTATTCTTTATTAAGCATATTTTTTCCATAACTCAGAGACCTTCTGCCAAGTAATTGCCTGTTTCATTTTATCACGTTGAAATTACATAACCGCATCGATGACATTTTTTACAACCAAATCACCTCTCTTACTTCCTAGGGTATGACTACTAGACCATTGTTGTTATCTCACTGGTTTTATTATTCTCGATTTCAGTTTTCTTTAATTAAATAGTCGTTTTGGTGTCTTATGCTTACTGTTTATCTAGATGATTTATTTTCAGACTCAAGTGAAGTGGAGGAAACAATACGTGGAGCTTGGAATGAGAAAGTTTTGCTTTATACACAAACGAGTGACAGCTTGATTTGTTGTGCACGTGATAAAACTGAAGAAATCATAAGCTGTTGGGTTAAGGAAATTTGTGAATTTTTAAACGAAAGATTTTATAAAGGTGAGCTAATAATTTTTTGTGATTTTGTTTCTTAATTTGATTTTTATTTAATTTTGAAAGTTGTCACGTTGGTTAATTTTTTGAATTTTTGTTTGGAAAACGTATAAAATTTGTCTTTAGCTTCATCGGTGGTAAAATTTGAATATGAGGGTACAAGCGAAGCAAAATCAGTCAAAACAGGTATTAGAAAATCAGCTGAACAGGAAAAACAGTCAAGTGAAAAATTTCTCATTGTTTCCTTTTCATTAACTTATTTATATCATGTCTACAAAGTATTACAAATGCAAAATGGGAAAGACATAGACATAATCTGAATTAATTCTGATAGTTTTATTGGAATAGTTGAAATGCAAAATAGATCATAAAATTGTGAGAAATTGCTTAAAGTAATATTGTAGGTAATGCAAACCAAGGCAAATATATGATTAATGATGATTTACCACTGTTCGATTTTGCTGATGTTGCGAATATTTTTGAGGATTTGCAGAAATCGAAAAAACCACTGAAAGACTTGGATCTGGTAGCATAAGTTATTTATATGTATAAACCATTAGGTTTCAGGTGGGAAATGAAATGCCAAAATTCCTGCTTACATTTGCGTTTAAAAATAACGGTGTCTTGTTGATATGAATATTATCTTGTTCTTTACAACAGATTATTTCTATCAGGATTGTCTCCATGACCTATGATTGATTTACTCTAGGTAAAATACATCGATAGCCCAAAGCTGTATAATAGGTTGCGTATTCCATTCACTGAGGAAGAGCATAATGGCCGACTGCTTGCTATTCTTTCAGCTGCTTCATTTACAGAACTTCCAGATCTCCAAGCTACACTGGTTAATTTTATGGAGAGGATTCTTAAATCAGGGTTAATTTTTAGCTTTCCTCGACTACAGTATTTTTCTCGAAGCTAACCTGCAAATGAATATTATTATTTTTCGTCTTTCAGATTTATTTCTTTCATGCTTCATGAAAATGCGTATTATGTAAACAGTATTTCTAATGATGAATGCTATAGAACTTTCTTCACTTATCTTCAACATATTATGCAGATATTATACATTTCGAGGGTTAATCACGTCCAGGATTTCGTGAGTTATTTCCCCATTCAAAAGTACTGTTATTTTGTTTCTCATTTATTTTGAAACAATCATTTACTTATAGTTTTAAAATCATAATATATCACCAATATTTTAGGAAACCGTATGCGAAGAATTTTTAAATTTCATGGAGTTGATTCCGGAAAAATGCTGGTCAGCTATCGATGAAGGCCTTCAATTGGCGGTTTTCAGAATGTTACAAAACTTAACTGTATGTTTTGCGTTTATTTATTGGTTCATAATTCTTTTCAATCATTGCTTGCTGACTATTGCGTCATTATGCATTCTATTGTTTGCTATCTCTTTTTATATTTGAATATATGTAATTATAACAGTTGTGATCTGTCGAAAAATTTTTCAGATCGACATTTCTAAATCTTTGACAGCAGATCTGTGTGAAGATCATGAATTAAATATAACAGACAACAGTACAGAGTGTTTTGATCCTGTAACGTCTGATCTCACCGAGAAGTGCGAAATTGAAGACTACAAGCCAGCATCGACCAATAACGAAGATGTAAAATCCCCGGAAGATTTCCGAACATTATCCATTTACGCTACCAGTAATGATATACTTCATCCAGGTATGATGTAAACAATGACATCAAAACTTTTCGCATGTAGGCAGTGTAATGTTGATGTTATCGGTACACAGAAGCAGAAAAATGGTCTGAACTTGGACTAAGTTCATAGTTTTTAGTGGTATCAGGGAGTGATTTGCTGCACTTTACCCAATCATCGGAAATGTATGTTCCTAACATTCGCATATCGGCAATCTTATCATGCGGTATTTAAGTTAATCAAGAAACCAAGAAACGGCTGTTTTATAAACAATTGCATTTTGAAAAATATGCTCTAAATTTGCAGCATATCATGTTTTTTGCAGTTAAACCGTACATCCGAAGAAATATCATTAAAGGGAGTTATTCAAATCAAGAGCATTACCTCGACGTACAGTTCCGTCTTATGCGTGAAGATTTGGTTGGTCCGTTGCGAGACGGCATAGAGTTGTGGCGAAAACAACAGGGAAGAGCTCATAGTGAGACTATAAATAAATTCATAATTTAATAGAGCGAGAGTTTCAAGTGGTGTTATTATATTTTAGGGCTGGGAAGGATTTTGAAGTTTTAATGTTCAATTTTGATAAGATTTTCTTTTGTAGAAATTTTTTTATCATATACAACGGATGCAAGTGAAGAACTCGATCTATTAATTATAAGAGGAGTTACTGTGGAAGGCGCACAGATGAAACGAAATACAGGGGAAATTATTCGTTACATCGTTTTTAAGGTTGAAATTATTAGTATTAGACTTCCAATTTAATTTATAAATCCAGTTTTAATAATTGTGTATTGCGTCAAATGTTCGTTTTTGACAGTGGAAACTAATGTATAACGACATTTTTCAGTCAGTGAACGTGGATAATATTTGGACTTCACGATTAAAGTATGGACAGCTGGTAACCCTGTCGAGCGATGGTTTTCAAGGTCAGTGGAGTTTTTTATTTATAGTTTAAACATTTGAAGAGACAAATTTGAAAAACTTCGTCTAAATGCCCTGCTTTAGCATTTGTTGCAAGCAAACTATGTTCCTCCTAATTTACTCCCTTTTTCATTACTGGTGGTGGCAATTAGTATTATGCTGTGTAACTCTCTGTTAATCTAAATCATACAACTATTTTCGGCTAACTGTTCAGATGAAGCCTTGCTTGCTACTATTGCTGAGAAAGATGATTCGGATAATTCTTCAAAGGGAAAATTGGGATTACGTTTCTTTGATGATCTCTCAGTTTCACGAGCCAAAATTTATACTCTAATTGAATCAAGCTCGTATTATGAAATGTATCAACACGTCTTGGAATGCATTAAGGTACTATTGTATCCTTTATAAAAAAAATATGTTCTAGCTGTGAGCAAAAGTTGTGAAAATGTGTACAATTTAGGTTACTTAACACACTAATTGAAATTATAATTTCTCTATAAACGCCCTATTTAAGACGAGAATGCTAGATATCAATGGGGAGGTAACGCTCCTAATCGGAATAATTTTGAATGTATTCACAAAATGACCACAAAAGTCATATAGTCACAAAAAGTTAATTCTGCAATGAATAATCCTTTTCTTCTGCGGATTTTTCTTAGTCCTTTAGTTCGAAAAGGAAAAAGAAAAACTAATTATCTTTTCCAACTACTCTCAGAATTTTGTATTTCTGATCAGAAATCTGTTTGGTGGTCAATATAGTGATATGTGATGGACTGCACAAATTGATTAATACTTGACGAATTTCCAGCTTTTCGATAGCAATCACAAGATTCCATTTGAACGTTTTTTGCTGAAAGCTGAAACCGATGTTCGACTTCCTTTATATCTTGTTCAGCAGATAAACGAGAGTCCTCACAACAGTTCGTCGGATTCTTTGAACAGTGAATATACTAACTATAGTGAGTCTCCTTCTTCAAGTAAGTTTGATTTTATTATGTGGCAAAATACTTCAAACAATTATCTCATAACAATTTTCCGAAGTTTTAAAAACACGTAAATCTGTCTTGCATCATAACTTCGCATATGATGGACCTGAAGAAATACCTAACTTCAATCTGACAAAATCTTATTTTGTTTTAAAGTAAAATTAAATTTTGAAATGCTTTATAGAAACGGACATCGTTAAGGAAATAAGCATTTTTGGGACGAAATATGCAGTGGATAAATTGAAATACACACTTGACGGCGATAAAGTGGCTTGTGGTTTAGACAATGCCCAACGAAATGCATTATGCTATGCTCTTACGCATGAACTTGCCTTAATTCAGGGACCTCCGGGTACAGGTTAGCTCGTTTATTCTATATTACTAGCGTAACAAATGCTAAAAAATAACAAGAAAGAGCTACATAACTTTTCGTAAGAACCACGCGCCGTTTTTTTATTATCTGTATAATCCAACGTAATCATTTTTCCAGATGAAGGTAAGAATTTATTCTTACAAAAATAAGGTTTAAGCAATAAGCTTAAAAACACGATGCTGAAACAAATCAGTTGGTTTTTGAGATATATTCAGGGTTAATGTCAAATAAATGCGAAACTTGAGATTTTGTTGGAATAGTTAGAAGATTTTTTGTCACTCCAGGTAGTGGGACAGATGAATGCTTTCTTCTTGTTATGAATAATTCTTACTTTGTTTTTACTTTTTGCACTTTTTTTATATGATTAATAAGCTGCTATAAGTAAAATCTAGGAAAAACTTTTCTTGGACGTCTTATTGTACGAATTTTGCTGGAAAATATGAATATGTGGAATCCAGAGAGAATAAATCCGATGTTAGTCGTATGCTTTACCAATCATGCTCTGGATCAATTTTTGGAAGGTGTTTTAATAGATTTAAAGGAAGATGGACGTTATAGCGATGATTTTCCCAGCATTGTTAGATTTGGTTCGCGTTGTAAAAGCGAAATTTTACAAGGGTATGTTACTTTTTATTCCATTTTGAAGGTGAAGATAATTTTCCGTTAATAATTTATGAAATTTCATGTGGAAAAAGTACCTCTCATTTCTAGTTGTTTTATTGGATGAAAAATTTGGTTCTGCAGTTTTGTACTTATATTATGAAAAAATTTAATATTGCAGTTTATTTGCAGGTACACTAAGCGACCGGTATTTGAAACATACAATAAACTAATTCCAGATAAAACAAAGCAGAAGGTTGCTTTTTGCTTCTTTGTTTCTTGTAACTGTAGAACTATTATTAAAATGTCTTATTTTCATTAGGCGTATGATATTTTGTGATAGTGAGATTTTATAGGCCAATCGAGTAATGATGAAAAGAATTCATTTATTAGAAATCATTCGGCTTCAAGTTGCCATATTAGCAGTGCGTAAGAGTGAAATTCTATCTGTTAAGCGCATACAACACGTAATGCTCCCAAAACATATCGAGCAATTTAATATACAACGACAAAGCAGTGAAAGAGTATGTTCATTCGGTACTTCAAGTAATCCATAGTGTAGTTTTATTAGATAAATAGTTCACGTTTCTGTTTTTTGTTTTTTTGTTTTTCTTTCGTATGATTAATCTCGATTTAAATTTTGAAACTTTAGTTACTCCAATTGCATACTAAGTTCTAGCACTTTTCGATTTTTCACATTTCAGATGGATGAAATATTTTGCACATGGCTTTTAGAAAGTGATGCTGGAAAAGATTGTGTGAACATGGAAGACGACGCAAGTCAAAAAACCACTGGTTGTGAGGTGAGAAACTGGAAGCAAAATGAGTATCTAACAGTTGATATCTATCGCTTATATAATGAGTAAGCAGAAGGCAATTATCGCCTTCAGATAAAATACTTGAGCCATTAATATTACGCTGAAAGTTTGAAATTTAAATTCCTTTGTAGGAGATAAAATCATCCGAAAGTGATCCAGCGATGTCAACTTTATGGTCCATGGATGAAATATTTACCGAAGAGGCAGATGAACAGAAGGAAAAAACCCCTGAGTCTCCTTCACAGACGAATGATTGGCTGACTTGGAAAGAAATACAGGCTTGTTTCCATGATGGATTTGAATATAAGAATTCAAATTATGTTTCTAATAGAAGTAATAGAAAAAATTAGTGATTTGTTGGCGTATTCAATAACAATATTGTAATACTTGTAAGTAAAACGGTAGGAACTGTTATCTTTGCTCATTTTTTCACCGATCTGTTTTTTTTCTATATCTATATTGATTTTTGATTAATTCATTGGTTAATTAGCATGAAAAGCAATCGGTTTGTTTCCAATTTTGAATAAAAATCAGGTTATTAATTTCTCGAAATAATCAAAACTTTTACAAATTTTTTGGATGGTCGGATATGTGTGTTTCTCAGAGATGTATGTTGAAAAAGCACATTAAAATCTTAACTGAATAATTTTCAGGAACGACTGCTTAGAACTAATCCAAATATAGACGACTATTATCATTCTGGTCAGTGGGATCTTGATAAAGATTTTAATACATCCGCCGTGGAAAAAGTCAAAATATTTGCAGACCGGATGTACCGCAATTCAAAGCACCATACCAAAGTAATAATTGCTGAATCTCTTGCAGTCATAGTTTATACTAACAGTGAATTATTGTTATTTATTAATCTTCAGAAAGAATTTTTGTACTACTTCAGGAAACACGCAATACCGAGCTTATTGCAAGATTAGAGAGTGTAAAGGCCGATATACTGAAAGTCAGTTTTATTTCTGTTCGTAATATTCTTCATCAACCAATTTTTTAAATTACTAGCTTAATTTCTCTCCGTACCCGGAAATTTTTGCATCGAAAATTATCATTTAGTAAAGTCAATGAATTCGATAGTAACATGGAATTGTGAATTGTTAGCTCTAGTCTTTTATTCCACTAAAGCGTTGAATTTTTTCAGAGTTCACCTCTGACATCAGAAGAAGCTTCGTCAATTGAAAACTTGCAAACTTTACACAGACACCGTCGCTGGGCTTTATATATGCACTGGATTAATGAACTGAAGGTTTCTGTAACTGAAAAACTGGGTGTGCTGATATGTAAGTATCAAACTCTAACGAAGGACGTTAACAGAGAACACGAACTTTTGGATGAAATCGTTTTTCGAAAGGCTTTGGTGCTGTTTTTTAATATTTTGTCATACAATTAGCCAAATGTTCACTGACTTTAGTTTATTATTTATAACAAAGATTTTTTTCTTGCAGAAAGCTTTGTCAAATATTGATGGTTTTTGCATTATACTTTCAGTTTCGATTGCTTATCACTGAAAATAATAACTTTGTGAGATATGAAAATTCCACTAATTGTTTATAACTGCATTTATGCCTTGCACAGTTTTGGTATCTGCATATTCACATCATCAGATTTGTAGATTATTGGCGCAACGACAACCTGTGCTGCAAAAATAAGGCCGTTTTTGGATCGTCTTGGCTGTCCTATTGTAATAGTTGAGGAAGCAGCTGAAGTTCTAGAAGCACACGTTCTGACAAGCATTACAAATAAATGTCAGCATGCTGTCCTGATTGGAGATCATCAGCAACTACGTCCAAATACTGGTGATGAGTTTTACCTCAAAATGAGTAACTTTATCATGTTCAGTAGAGTGCTGCAGTCATAAGTGAGCTGTTACTTGATGGCATGTAAATTAATTTGTGGGGGTTGCAATTAATTCTTTTTCGAGCCATAAAGACAAATAATGCATTCATTCATCCCTTATAATACCTTTTTGATCGAATACTTCTCGTAAGTGAGACAACTTTGGTATATTTGTCGAGATTAAAACAATTAGCTGAAGTTGGTATGTGTCTTCATACACAAATCGCTTGCTTCTCCATCTGCTCCTAGGCACAATTTCCACTTTATTTTTTATCTTGTTTTATGTTAATAATTTCCGATTTGTGTAGGACATTAATGCGAACTATTTACTTCAGCTGTATTTGCTCTTGCTCGTCAATATAATTTGGATATATCTTTGTTTGAAAGATTGGTCAGAAATGATTTTCCATATGCAAGATTAGAAGAGCAGCATCGTATGGCTACTGCTATATCAAAAACTATTATGCCAGCATTTTATCCATTAATGAAAGATGCCGACAATGTTTTGAACTACCCAAATGTTGAAGGTGAGACATTTTGAAGTTATTTGAATTGATATCTTAAAAGTTATAAATATGTAAATGAAAATAGTGAAATGAAATGAAAATATTTATGATGTTGATTTGATATGAAGTAAGAAAGTATTTGTGAACACAAATTTTGTTAAATTCCCAAATCGTTATATTTTTTGCAGGATGTTCGAAAAATTTGTACTTTATTAACCACTGTCACGGAAGGGATGAATTGTTCTTCACTTCGCATAAAAATTTACTTGAAGCTGACTTTATGGTCAACTTATCTGCTTATTTTGTTCAGCAGGGCTATGCTTGTTCGCAGGTCTATTTACTTTTTATTTTCAGCAGAAAATTTTCTGCCTCAACTACTTACAGCAGATGTTATGCAATAAAAAGTGACCATGTTTTCTATTTTCCTATTTTAGATCACTTTATTATGTGCCTACACAGCGCAGGCAAACTACGTCAGGACACAAGTAATGTTAAAATTCAGCAGTGCGAACTTTCCTTTGGTTGAAACAGTTGATAATTATCAGGGCAAAGAGAATGATATAATCATTTTGTCGCTTGTGCGTTCAGAACCAAGTGATAGTATCGGTTTTCTTGGGGTACGTTCGCAAATTCGGCCATTTGCTAAGAAATTTTAGAAAAATTTGCTGAAATTAAAGAATTTGAAGCGGTTGGCGAATTTTGTTTTGTATAAGCTCGAACAAAGAAGCAAATTAGAGCATCATTATTCAGGTTTCTAATCGTGCATGTGTGGCTTTGTCACGCTCCAGACTTGGCCTTTATATGATAGGCAATATGCATTTCCTTAGATCTAATTCATGTCTGTGGAATCGGCTCTGCACTGCTTTGGCCGATGCCGATTGTATTGGCGATGGTTTTCCCGCATTTTGTGCAAATCATGATATTACCCAGGTAATTGGAATTAATGAACTTAAAGAAATCCGTTTTTTAAACAAGTGACTTAAATATAGGTTTATCAGCTTCAGTCAACTTTTTTAAAGATTATCTACAATGCGGATGAATTTCTCACAAAGACTCCTCAAGGCGGTTGCTATTGTCATTGTGAGTTTGTACGACCTTGTGGTCACATCTGTGGTAAACTTTGTCATCGGTATGATCACTTTTAATTCTTTTATCTTGCGGTAAAATATTCTTATAAATCATGAGCGGAACTTAATACGATGTGCAGGACTGGCGTATGATAGTTTTACCCAAATTAAGAGAAATATTATGAAAGCAAAGAGGCAGAGCAGAAAAGTCGGACCAGACCAAGACACCGCGGAAAGGGAAATGGAATAGACTACAAAAGTTTAAGTTTAAAAATAAGCATTTCAGAACAGATCCAGAACACAAGAGTGCATGTAATCATTCTTGTCCAAAAACGTGCTCGACAATATTCCGACATCCTTGTAAAAGATTGTGCGGTGAAGTAAGATTTTTCTTCAATATTCAAATAATATAAGTTAAGAGCAGCGTACATATCTTTTAATTTTTATGTACTGTTTATCCGCTCATTTCTTGATTTGAAATATGGGAATAATTTTAACACATGAAACATCGGTTGTGTTGTCGTCGCGGGTTTTTTTGCGTGGATATATCCTAGCACTTTACTTGGTTACAAATTTTTGCATATTGACTTGCAAACTCTCAATTATAAATTGATTGTCACATTATTTAAGCATATTGTGGAAATTTATTTTTAGTCTTGCGGAGATTGTCAGTTTTTTGAGAACAAAACTTTCTCATGCGGTCATACAACTAGTATTGCTTGTTACTTATTTGATGAAACTGTATGTAAAGAGAAATGTCAGAAAAAATTGCCGTGTGGCTATAAGTGTGTAAAAGAATGCAACCAATCTTGCGAATGTTCACATGTTAGTTTACATTAGTCATTTGTTGATATTACCAATTCTATCTTGCAATCAGTCTTTCTAGACATTCGATTGCATTATGGTGTGGTGGCAATAAATCATGTTGTGCACTACGTTACTGAATTAATAATGATGTCTTTTTGCAAACAATAAATTTTCAGCTGGAGTAGTCAAGCTTTCAGAGTAGTGAGAAATCCTTATAAGATCCAGATTACAATAGCAGGTCATTTTCAAGCAATTCCAGTCTAGACTCTTCGACGTACTAACATTATTAATAAGATTTCAGTCTGAAATTTTTTTTCAGAAGGTGCTACTGAAGTGTGGGCATGCTGTTATAACTTCTTGTTCCGAAAAACAAAAAGTAAAATGCGTAATTGAAGTAGAGAAAACATTTACTACGTGTGGTCACAGCTGCACAGTTTTGTGCCATAATTACGATGATGCGCAATGCAGTAAAAAATGTGAGCGAATTCTGGCATGTGGTCATCGTTGTCAGCTGGTATGTGGAAACTGTACATTAAGTAAGTTGTTGATTTAAAAATTTTAGTTTATTTTTACTTTCTTTTCAGGAATAACCAATGCTTTTTTGGCGAGATCTTTTAAAAAAAATTGTTTTTGGACTTTCTTGATACACTTTTTCCCAATTTTGATATGAGTGAAATCCTTCTTACTTTCCAGTCCGCATATGATCTCTTGAGCTCTTATTATTTATTCTTTTCCCTGGTTTTTGCAACTGTTTCACTGATTGAATGGACTGCTTTACCAGGAGATTATGAATTATGAAATTGAAAAGTAATGCTCTCGAAATGCGAAGTGTGCTCATTATTTTAAGTCGTGGGGAATGGAATTTCTTTTTTTCTCTTCTTTGTAATCATAACGAGCACAGTATGAAGAAATACAGCTAAAAATATGTTTATATAAATCAAGTGATTCACCAGATGGATGTGGTAGTTGTACGTCAGTTTGTGGTAAACGACTTCCGTGCGGTCACGAATGTTTACGTACTTGTGGAACACTTTGTGAGCCCTGCATAGCACACTGTTCAAATCGGTGTGGACATCTGCATTGCGGTCAACAGCTTAATTTACTTACGGTGTGTATTTTGCTTACCCTTTTAAGTCCTAGCCAGTGACACTATATTACTGAAGTATATAATATGATACTTCTATTCTTTATCAGAATATAAATTTTAAAATCTCGCTTTTAGCAGCATATTGCAGGAACAGGTAGCTCGATGTTCCGATTTTTGCATCTTTTGCGTACAGCAATGCATGAATAGCTGCAAACATCAGAAATGTAAAATGCAATGCTGGCAAGTTTGCAACATTAGTCCGTGTAGTTTTTCATGTGACAAGAAACTCAAATGTGGACATATTTGTCTCAGTCCATGTGGTGAAATTTGTCCAGGTGACGCCCCTTTAACGATAATATTAAAAGTTGTTACGTAAAGAGCTGGAATTTTAACTATTCTACATTTTTTTCAGCTAATTCAGAGTGTTTTCTTACTTAGTGTTTTCATTAAATCACAAAAACACTCCACAACCATTGAGTTTTAAATTTTAACCTGATATTTCTCTTCTAGTTTTAGACAGAAAGATATTTTTGTAGATGTTTGCGCTGAATGCCAAGGAATAAACGTTCCTGTGTTGCAGTTTCAAGGTTGTAAATGTATTGTTAGTGTTGAGGTTAGTTCTACTGGTTTTTAAAAAATACTGTAGATTATAAACTTGAGGAGTTTAGAATTTTTATTTCTTCATCTTTTTGTGATGGATGTTTACCAATTCTGTATGCGGTTTGAAGGAGGCCGATATCCATATACGAGAGCAGACATCACTAAAGCAACAGTATACATGTCCAAAATGTGCTTACAAACTTCCTACCAATAGTTGCTTTCGATATGCAAGGGAATTGAAAGAAGAAGTCATCCACAATGAAAGGGTACGTTTTGTTCCTGCATAGTTTGTTCGTTAACGTTCAATATGGATGGATTAGCGTGTATCAGAAAGGACTAATTGGACCTCGAAATCTGCAACATATTCTTTTTGATATATTGACAAAATTCTGTCCATTTTTCTACCACGAAGCAAAAGATTCTATTAACGCTTTTATTTTAGATCAAATTCACAAGACTGTTGACTGATGGTTTATTTAACAGCCTACAGCATGATGTTTTGAAACAAGCTAATGACGATTTGGAAAAACTCATGTTAAAGAAGGAAATGAAAAAAGTATGTGTGACTGTAAACAACCTGACTTTTTTAAAAAATTTTTGGATATTAAAGTCAATTCTTATGTCTCGTTACTTTACTGCGACATTTTTTTTAGAACACTGCTGCATTAGAAGTGGCCGAAATATTACGTTTGGTTATAACCAGGCTTAACACAGAGTTCTACAATAATTCAGGTGCCATGAAATGGCAAATGATGGTGAAGTAGGTTTTTGTATGTAACGCTCGCTATTTGATTCATAAATAAAACGATGTCATGTATTTCTTTCCCTGATTTATTAGCCTAAATTTGCAGCATGATTTCTGATATGTGCCGACTGTCTACGTATATTATTACCGAAAAGTTTTGTTCTATTCCAAAAAGGCGTTACTCAAATTTGTATAAACTGTTCCATGATTCGCTTGGAACAACGAATAACATTTTCCCTCTGCTGGTAATCCATTTATTTACATACGTCAGTTCAGTCATCAAAATTGTTTTAGGGTTTCAGTTCTTCTGCTAGAAGTTTGTTTGCCTGTGCAAACATTAGGTTTCAAAATGTTTATTCATTCACTTGTCATGCAGCTCAATTTTATTCAAGGAAACGGATCTCCTCAATTTGTCAGTGTTTGCAAAATTATTGGGGACGGAGTCACCTTCGATGCTAGAGATACCAATATCCAATGGACTTCGAAAAGTTTCCATTAAATATATGGTATGTTACAGTTTTTATTCCACTGTGGCTTTGACTTTTTTCACTGGGTTTTTCGTCTTGTTTTTGCATTTACTTGTCTGATTTTTTTGTGAGAAAAGGTAAGTTTATAGGATCGCCATGAAATCGACCAAGAAGAGAGCACTAAGGAAAGATGCCTACAGCGTAGAAGATACTAAGGAAATTTTTGGAAGCTGTGCTTCTTTCTCTCCCATGTATTTGCAGTAACCATGTAAAATTTCTAGCTTGGACGTCTCGCAAATGATTTTATAAGAAAACTGAAAGATTTGGATGCTTGCCAACTGGGTAATTTGCTGGAAACGACAATGACGGCATTAAACTGGTCTAGTGATGTGGAACAGAAAAGAGCATCTAGTATATTTTTCTTGTTTTTTTATTTTTCATTCACAAATTCACTAGGTCGTGGAACTAGAATGCCACAAACTGGGCGAAAAGGTAGTATTTCATCGACAATTGTTCGAAACAATATTTTAAGTAAGTGAAGTTAATTCTCCTAATCACTCATTGTATTCTTCACTTCAGTTTGCCTTTTTCAGTTCGGTTTGTACAATATTATCGTGAGTTGTATGAAGTTTCGAACATGCAACATATGATGGTCGGCGACTTGCAATGTATGAATTTTCCTTGTTAAAGTAAATTATGTGGTTAATTTCACTTCTATTGAATGCACTTATATTTTGTACTTATATTTTATTTGTAAATATGTAAAGCAGGTGTTGTGAAACTAAACTAACGCATAATATGTAGATAATATTTACTACTTCAATTCGTTCGTATTTCAAAATGTGTGAAGGGTATATTTATTTCATGTAAATTTTGTTTTCTGTTGCGTTTTCGTTCAGTCTTTAATGTCATATTGTCGTATCATTTAATTACTGCCCACAGCGCATGGAAAGTAAAATATTAGTTGAAGTAAATTTATGTCTTAAATGAATGATATAAGTAGGCCCAAGTAAAAGATCTGAATTTGAATTTTGAGGATTAACAAGCGAGTCAGAAAGAGAAAGCGGAAATAGGATTAGTCTGTGAATATCATCTAATATCAGGTGCAATATTCGTTTCTTTCAGTAGATTTATGTTTTAACTAGTTTTATATCGTGTTCAATGAAGTATTTGTTATTTCCTTGAAAAATTGTTTTCCTGTACTGTTTTAAAGTGCTATAAACTGTTAATATATATTATAGTAGTACCTACCTTGCTTTCTTAACAGACATACCGCAACGTTTTGAGTGGAGTTTTGTGAGGCTGGGTTGCGCAATTGTACAACCTTGCTTATGAGATGCATTGTTGCGCTGTGGCTGCGTGCAGTAGGCATTTTCATCATGGCTTGCGTGGATATGGAAGCACACTTGTGCTACAGTTGAGAGGTTTCTGTGGTTGATGTTGTGGATGATTGATAATTAGAAGACGAAATATTTTCGAATTGTGATTGCCTTGTTCTGAATAATGTTACACATGTTACGCGTTTTCACCTTGGGATGGACGAATTTTAAGCATTTTTGAGGATTGTGATCTACGCGTCAATGGTTCTTCTAACGCTAATTGCACGTGTAACCGATGGTCTCATTCTTGCTACATCAATTGAGGGAAGCGAGGAGGTTAATTTCATCAAAATTTGATTCATTCCATTTGTAGATATACTGCGAATTAGTGAATTTTTTGGAAAAAAAAACGACTTGGAAATGCATTGAAATGGCTTTCTTAGTCGTACTTCATGGATAGTACCAGTTTTATCGAGATCCGAACGATAAAAAATACAAAAGAAGAACACGTTAACGATGTAATTATGAGGGACTGTCGTTGTTTTTTGAGCAGATTTAAAAATGAAAAATTTTCAATTCGATGAGATCATAATCATAATCAACCGGGTCATAGTCATCCAAATATTTTGAACTTATCCGATGTCTGTCGGAAATTTCTGTCGAAAGCATTAGTAGATGATAAACCAAACATTTTTGAGTTAAGTTAAATGATGTTTTCAGCCGGATCATAATATGGTGAAATATACTAATCAGGCGAAGATGCTTTTTCGAAAGCTGAATGACAGCAGTCCCACTATACATACTCTTGAAAGTGGACCTTATTATTTTCAGTTAGTTTTTTTTAGAGGTTCAGCGCTTTCTGCAAAAGTTCTTTTTACTAATGTAACGGTCTTAAAGGAAACTAGTAGTTGGTTTGCCTTGCAATGTTTTCAAGTCCTGAAAACTTGGATGCTAAATCAGGTTACTGACGTTATCTTCTTACAGCTATGTGATTAAAAGGCCAGTGTGCTCATTATGTCTCTGTGACAAAAATTTTTCACGGAAATCCGCCTTTGCATATTTGGAAGATGTTACCGATGAATTTCTTGGTCAGAATGGCACGCGTATAGCATCTGTCACTAGACCATATCATTTCATTGAGTTTGGTTCGTTTTTCTAAATTCTGTAACGTTTATTATTGATCTTAGTACGACAGTGTTTGGATAGTAATGTAGAGATTTTTTGAAAAGGCTTACTTTCTAATAACTAAATCCTTTAGAAATCCAACAAGATTCAAAATTGTATCACTGCTACATAGAAGAAATAAGCGTTTTTTTTATTCCTTGATATCTGTATCAAATGTAGCATTTCAGATTACTACATACAACAGGCAAAGAGAAAGTATGCGGGGAGGAGTCGTCATGCAATATCTGCAGTGAGTAGTGAACTTCAAGACGTAACACGCATAATGGTTTCAAATATTGAGGATGTAATTCATCGTGGAGAAGCATTAAATAGTAAGTTTTTTGTTACTATTTATTTTGTTTGCAACGGTGTCAATATTGATATTATTTGAACTCTACTAAACGATTGCATAGAATAATCTTTTATGTGGCGAATAAGCAAACTGATTTTTTATTTGTTAAAAGAAGTAAATTAGTCGTGATTTCGTAAGTAGAATTTACTTTAACAGCAAAGTTTTGGATAAGTGGAATTTCTTGAATAGCAGATTTGATAGAAATGTTGATTTACTTTAAATAAATTTATAAAAAGAAGGAAAAAAAGACATTTTTCATCAGTTTTGGAGACGAGGGCAAATGACTTATCGGATATCAGTAAGAAATATCGAGAGGATGCGAGATTGCTTAATCGGAAAAGCACATTGTTCAAAGTGACTGCACTCGTTTGCTTTCTAGGTTTTTTTGTTTTTGTTGCTCGTTACTTATTCTGGTAACCACTTATTACCTTGTATTTTCTGTTCTTTATATTGATGTTATATGCCTATTTCCTTCTAACTTATTTCTCCTTTACTCATATTTCTCTGATTGTTCTATTTGTTCCGCGAGCTGAGACTTCATACAATTGTTTACATAAATGGGTTTCATCGAATTCTTCAGTAATCCAAATAATAAAAAACTGAATTTAGAAACCATATATACGGTTTATTGGTTATACATAAAATTCTTCTGAATATGTTTGGTTTTTGAAGATCGTTACTAGAAAAACTTGTTCTTTCTCAATTCTTAATTCGTTTGTGCATTTGGAAAATTGGAGAAGGTACGACTCTGGAATTAGCGATTTTGTTGGTTATTCCAGTATGATGACTTAGAACTGGTGAACTCCCTTAGTCTATTTTGTTACAAAGGGTGTTGATTTCCGTCTTATTTGTTTATATCACTCTTTCACTTTCTGAAATGTGGGTTGGTAAGGATTGATTCATGTTTTGCTTTTTGTTCACTTATGATGTGATAAACAGATAAAGTGTTTGAAACACTTATTTACTTTGATTTTATTTTTCAAGCGGATTAAAATACTTTATAAGAATATGCATATGTAAATGTATACACTACTATTTTTACGATCATAGAATGAGATAGAGAGAGAGGAAGATGGTAGCTTATTGTAAAGTATAGTATGTAAGGTAGTAAATATAATTCCTTTAACTCCTCTTACAAAAGTACAAATCTATTATTTCCATGGTATTTTATTGTCGCATTTGTGCACAATCAAGACACTTTAGGAACTTATTCAGGAAAATCGATGACATGAGGATGAAAATTTAGGAACTTATTATTAACCTAATGTTAGAATTTTTTCTTGCGATGATACGACCCTACAGAGTGTTCGAGTAATTTAAATCAGTTGTAAACTAATTTAAATGAATATTTTGGAAGTGACGCTTGTATATTCGACAAGAATTGAATTAGTTCGAAGTTCAAAAGCACAAAGTTGGTTGACGCATTGTAGGAGTGAATTCTCCTTTGATGATATTGTCGCATTCTGGTTTTGTTCTGTTGTAGTGCGCATAATCAATGAATCGTGCACCCCTCATTTATCACCACCACCATCGACTTGCTAATTGGTTTCGCTTGACTAGTTCTACAGCAATTGTCGTACAAAAATTGCACACATCAGCAGTTCTTTTGAATTGCAACAGATTCCTTAGTATATCGTAAGAAGCATTTGAAATACCATGAAGTAGATAGATGTCAGTACTTGTGTAACTTCCGTGATACAATGTTAAATTATTTGTTAATATAAAATTTCTCTTTCCCACTAATTTATTTTCCTTTTTTTTTCATAAATTAAATGTTTTAAACATTTTCAGTAGTAACAGACGTGCAATGAGCAGTGGTGAATCGATAAAAACATATGATTATTTGGTAATCGGTGGTGGTTCTGGTGGTATTGCAAGTGCTCGACGAGCTGCTGAATTCAATGCATCTGTGGGATTAATTGAAGAAACGCACCTCGGTGGTACATGCGTTAGTTTTTCTAATTTCACGTGGATTAAAATGTTTTAATATCAATTGTTTTAAAAGGAAGAATTGAAATTTTCTTAAAAGTATCTTTATGACTATTTTTATAGGTAAATAAGGGATGTGTACCGAAGAAAGTTATGTATAACTGTTCTCGGCATGCAGAAGCAATCACCAACTACTCAGATTATGGTTTTGATGTGACACTCAATGGATTCAATTGGAAGTATTAATTTTGTATTATTATTTGTGTGGCTGTGAAAATATCTCAAATATTGAAATTCGTACTAGATCAAAGTTTCAAATATCTACAAAGAATTATCTAAAAAGGAGTAAAAGTTTAATGGTTTGTCGCTTTGCTACTCTAATATAATAATAACTGGCAGGTTTCGGAAGAAAACGATTACTTGATAACTCTGTTTTAGTGTGATCTTGGCTTTAGAGCTTAAATACTAGATCATAAGGTGATCGTTTACTATTGAAATGGTTTTTTCACCATATCATTCCCAAAGATCGCAAGCATTCAATTCACACCAGTCTAGAAGTGGTGTTACTTTGTGAATTTATTTTTTATGTCCGATGCATTTTTTTTCGAGAAAGAAAGTTATATATTATAAATTACATATTGCTTTAGAAAAATAAAGGACAGTCGTGATGCATATGTCAAGCGTTTAAATGCAATATACGAATCAAACTTATCCAATGTTAGTTATTCTTTCATCACATTTTGTGTTTTTAAAACTTCATTTCTAACCATCAAAAATTTCATTTGTATAAAGACTTTTCCATATCAATTAATAACAATTTAATGCTGAAGTAAAAAATAAGATTGCGTTGTTGGTATTTCATCTCTTCAATGATACTTTATATTCGATGCCTCGCCTGTCTCATTAATTTATCACTAAACATCTTCATTTATGTGCTGAAACGCTTCTCAAGCGTTAATATTTAAACTGTTACACATGGGATTCATCTTAAATGTCTACATGTACTTTAACAGTATCTAGCCTTTTTTTGTTACAGTGATTTCAGTTATTGTTCTCAATTTTATTTCTATCTCTTAATTATTTAATTTATTTTAGTCACGAGTCGAACTGATTCGAGGAAAAGCATCATTTACAAGTGATGGTGTTGTTGATGTTAATGGCAAAAAGTATTTTGGAAAGCACATATTGATAGCTGTTGGTGGGTAAGTAGTGAGTTAAATGTTCTTTTTTTGAATATTTTATTTGAAAACTACAGCTTAAGTGGAAAGTAATGCCACAATTTGTTTACTATATGGTTGCAGATATCCAAAGAAGCCTGATATTCCGGGAGCAGAATATGGCGTCGATAGTGACGGTTTCTTCCATCTTGACGTCCTACCCAAGTGAGTTTTTAAAGATAATATCTCTCTTTGAAACTAAAAATTTATTCTTCGTTACATGTTATTACTAACATATATATGATTATAAATTAGTTTCTGACCTTGCAAAAGTTTTATTCTAGACGTACAGTAGTAGTAGGAGGTGGTTATATAGCGATTGAATTATCATCTGTGTTGTCAGCGTTGGGATCTGATGTTCATTTGTTGGTACGGAAACCAAGAGTTTTGTGGAATTTCGATCATACACTCTCTGAGTGTTTGACAGAATCTATCGATAAAGGACCAACGAAACTTCATAAAAATACGGAAGTAAGCTTGTTTCCGTCGTATTCGATTTATATGCTATTTATATGCATAGTATGCTCAGTATGTTTATTAGAAAAGTTTCTCATTTAAAGCTTGGTAATATCTACGGGATGGCTGAGAGATCTCAGGATTATTACAACTTTAGCTTGGTGAGATAATAGTGGCCCCAACATATACATGATAAAATGATGTGTTAATGAGTTAATCACAAGCGGAAAAAACAGTTTTGTTGAGTGTACGATTTCTTTATCCGTTCATTCGTTCACAGTCAGATCAAGTGAGTCACCGTGAGCAAGTATATTTGAAAGGGTCCTTGTTAGAGTGACCAGCAGTTCAATTCATTAATTTTAGCACTTCTTTGTTTACAGTGTGCATCATTAGATTGTGAAGGATCGTTTATCATACATATTAATGTTGCTTTATTTAGGTAAAATCAGTGGAGAGGAAGTCTGATGGGTCACTCACTGTTAATACAACGAATGGTACCATCTGTGAAGTGAACAGCTTAATTTGGGCAATTGGTCGCACTCCTGCAACTCGCGATTTAAATCTGGATTATATAGTTTGTAATTTTACTCCATACTGAAGCTTCTATCAATGTCTAAAAATGTTCTTGGAAGTAAGGATATTTTATAGGGTGTGAAAATGGATAAAGATGGTAATGTGGTTGTGGATGAATATCAGAACACATCGACCAAAAATATTTACGCCGTAGGAGATTGTTGTGGGAAAGCATTGTTAACACCAGGTGGTTTGCTGAATTAGTTTTTACTTTAATGACAATTCTTGAAGAGTGATGTGTATACATGTGCCAATTTTACAGTAAGCGTTTAAAAGTGTTAAAAAGTTTTTTGACCTATTAATAGTAATGAAAAACATTCCACTTTTCTTTCGCCTAGTACATCATAAGTTATTGAGAACTTTGAAGAATCATTCATTCATAACCAGATTTAGAAAAATATGCAGTTCTAAAAAATTTCATTTCAATAAAATTATACTAACTAATAATTTTACCTTCAGTCGCGATTGCTGCTGGACGACGTCTTGCCCACAGACTGTTTCACAACGAAATAAACATTCATTTGGATTATGAAAACATCCCAAGCGTTGTGTTTAGTCATCCGCCACTAGGAACCGTTGGACTTACAGAGAGTAAAAGCTATTTCTTATCTTCAATCAATAAAACAAAAGAACTGACAAAATTTTGCATTATTTTGTTTTCATCTGCAGTAGATTTCTATTAATTTATATTTGCTGAATAAAAAAACTAGAAATTCTGACTTTAGCACAAGCTGTCGACCAGTATGGGAAAAACAATCTTACAATTTATAAAACGAAATTCAATTCCATGTATTATGCTGTTACTCAACACAAAGAACCAACGCTGATGAAGTTGATTTGTGCTGGCAAAAACGAACGGGTAAAGTAAACCTATCTTTTGTATGAGACTGGATGTCAATTCCATAAGCATTTACTTTCTTTCAAATACGCTTTGAAATGAAACTCCAAAGGACTTGTGCGAATCCATATTATAGGTTGTGGGTTTACATATGCTTGGCGAGGGATGTGACGAAATGCTGCAAGGTTTTGCTGTTGCTATCAAGGTAAGTTATTCTTCAAGTTTTCCAAAGCAGAAAAGAATCCTTTTTGGAATCCAAAAGATTTTTAAGATGGGAGCAACGAAGAAGGATTTCGATGATACAGTAGCTATTCATCCAACAAGTGCAGAGGAATTGGTTACAATGCGTAATGGAACCAGACCTGAAATAGCATGAGCATGAGCCCATGGATGACTTGGCCAACACTAATGGACCTCAAAAAGTATTCAAACCTGTCAAAAGCCTATGTTACTGGAAAAGAATTTTATTTCTCACAGTAAATCTTCTTCTATGCTGTTTAATTTGATTAGTTAGAATGTTCTTAAATGAATTATTTTCAATTTTTATTGGTTTTCCCGCCGCAGTGCAATGGAATGTTTCTATTCGATTATCAGCTCAGGGTCACCAAGAGCTATTCTGAAAACGACGTAGCATAGTGGCTGACAGGTGAACGGATCGTTCTAGCACATAGCGGAATGGATTATCAGTTTAACCAGAGGACACCAAATAAATTAATTATCCGTAAAGCAAAATCTCGCTTATTCGTCCTGGAAGTCTTGCAAACCTTTATTAATTTTCTTTATTGATGTCGTCTAGTTAAAGTGACAATCCATTCCAATATAAATGTAGCCCTCTCTAGAATCAAAAATGTGGCTACTGTACATCTGTTTCAGCATATGAAAATATATGGAATATTTTCATCGGCCCCATCCACACTTGTTTGTTAAAGCGGAAAATGTGAAACATTTCTTATATTCCCAGGTGCATAAAATTAGCTCCAACTGCTTTAAAGAAGGAAGCAAACAAAGGTGTTCCAATCTAAAGGCATCTAATTCACTATTTATGCTATTCAGAAAAATATTATTGGCCGGACAGGTGTTCGAAATCAGAAAAAACTGTAAAACATTTAGCCTACATAAGTCGTTTGTTGATTATTATGGATGCAGGAAGCACATAAAAGTACAACAAAGTTGAAAGAAGCCTAGTATACCTTACAGAAATCCTTTAAGCACAAAACCTCAACAATAAAAGAACATCTGTACGGAAATCAAGAGGCAGACCACTAGCACTCCAGCCATGTGTTTAAAAATTCTGTAATTGTATCGGTATCCCATTTCTCGATATTCATGATTTTTTGCACTTCTCCCTGCCCATCCAATAACTTAATTGTCGGCAATGTTCCTCGAACGTGATGAACTTTCACACATGTCCCCCACTTCTTTACCATACTGGACTTGATAAATGCTGAAATACTTTACACACATCAGCCACATATCAGGCATTTAAGTAATTACAACCATTTCATGAATGTGTTTTTGATGACCATTTTTATTTTTCGGTGCTGAGTGCTGTGTTACAATGGTTACACCGTTACTACTCATCTAAAAAAAGTCAACCATTTCACATCAAAATATCTGATCTAATGAAATGTTACTACATCAACAAAAAATTATTGTTCAAAGAGTTATTCGAGATACTTAGTTGACAACTTGACCAACCTTCAGCCTGCGGAAATCGTCCCAAGTTACATTCACAAATTTCGATATGAGCCAGCGGATATTTCTAAAATGATGCAAGCTGTAACCAGCATCATTATTACATACACTTTTCTTATTATCAACAGAAAAAGATATAGCTTCCAGTTCACGCTTTACTACAAAAAAAATTATCACAGATTTAACCAAATGAAACTTTTGTACTTCTTGTTTCGTTTCCACATAATCTTTCCTACAGCATGAGTTGCAGTCAGCAACAAGTTCATCTAGATGAAATTTTGGCAAGTCTGCGCAACTTGAACATTGCAATGATTCGCTGTTGAATCCACGTTCATGACAGATTTGACGGCTTAATTCACTGTAAACGAACTGAACCATCATAACCTGCAATGAGCTAACTACTGCAAAGATATGCGTATTAAATGAAATGAAACGTCATTCTTGCATTCTACAATTTTTAGCAATAATTTCCCAGAAATTTCGTTCACAAATTCGATTTTTGGAAGTAAAAAGAAAAGGTGAATAGTTGAAATTAAACAATTACATGTGCTACGAATGCAAATGGCCGACAATATCACTAAAGCATTAATTATATTCTCCCTTTACTTAGTATGACACGGTCCACATATGGTGGTACATAGCAAAATTATGCATATGTTTAATATCATTGTTGTTAATATGATTTAAATCTATGATTCCCTAAGTGAACATAATTTTATGAAGACACTACTACTCATCCTCCATGATGAACATATCGATCAATTTCATCAATTATATTCATTGTAAGAAGCTTACCAGGAAGAACTGTAGCTGATACATTGAATTACCAGACAGAGCACCTGAAGTCATTACAGTCCATTCACTGCTTATCCTGAAAAACTAAATGGAAACGAAGAAATGGTTACTTCGTTTGTGATTTATTCATGAATATTTAGTTCAGAAATGGAAAAAAAAAACATTCATTTCAGATGACCCGAGTTTTTCAGATGCGATAATAGGTCAAGGTGACTTCCAATAACAATTCATTGAATAATCTCACTCAGAACACTGGTCATCACCGGGAGTTCTCAAAGAACTGTCACCAATCCCTTACAAATGAAATACTATGCAAATCGCCGTCTCACATATTTAGGAAGTAGCAGGAACGCCGTTGTTTGTTTTTTTTTTTTTCAGCAAATGTATTTGTCAATTACCAGAACTAAAGTGAAATCCTAAGAAACAAAGATCTCTGCAACACTAGCGCATGGAGAAAAGCAAATGCGCAAATGTCCGATTATTTGACGATAAGCACGGAGCAAATTAAAGAGGTAGCGATAGAAAAGTGGCGAAGTCAGTGATAAAAATTATCGTAAACGAAGAATGTGTAGAATTAAAATTAAAAGATTGAGAAGGAGTGATGCTCTAAGAAGCTTAAATGTAAAATTGCAAACTTATAATTTTTCCACTAAATATGAAATTTTTAGTGAAATCCTTTTTTTTTTAAAAAAAAATTAATATTTGTTACGTGTCACTTTTGTCTTTTATGACTTCTCAGGAAGATCTATGAAATATTTTGTTAAAAAAAGAAAAAAATTACTATCTGAGAGTTTCGCTATATTTATAACTAAACTATCAAACTGTTAAATTTTGCTTTTTTTTTCAATTTTTTATTTCTTTTATAGAAACGATAAAATAAAAGCTTTGTTGAACATTTTAAAATAGTTTTGTTGAACGTTTTAAAATAGTACTTCCTTTTTTTTACAATTTCAAAAATTTCACATATTCTTTTTAAAATTACATTCCTTGTCTTTTCCTTTTTACAAAATAAATTTGAAATTTCAGGACTTCAAAAAATGCTGTTGTATGCCATGGCATTCCTGATAATGAGCCACTTAAAGATGGAGATATTTTAAATATTGATGTTACGGTGATTTTAAATGGTTG